>NQFO01001670.1:0-24247 GCA_003991265.1 Pseudoperonospora humuli
TGGAAGGTACCGATGAAGCCATTGAGGTCCGTGACAATAATGACGAGGAGCTATTGAACCAGCGCCAAGATGAGATTTTTGCTCTGGAAGCTATATACGACGAGAAGCTCAAGGTCAGAGCACTGGAAGACGACTCAAGCGCTCAGCTGTTGACGTTTGAAGTCAGCGATGCTCTTCGATTGCACGTCTTTCTACCGACTACATCCCGATATCCATTCGAGCTGCCACTTGTTGCTTTAACATCCACTGAAGCACAACATCAGCCACATTTGCTTGCGGCATGTGGAGAAGCATTGAAAAGCTGTATGCATTCGATTGGGGAGCCAATGCTGTACGACATTTACGTTGCGATTGATACATACTTGCAAGACAAGGAACGTCTGTCGTGTCGTGTGTCTCGCATTCAGCTTTTGAAAAAGAGGGACGTGGGTAAAGAGATTGCAATCGAGACTTCCAGCAAGAAGGAGGTGAAAGGCGACGACAAGTCTCGAAAAACGAGAAATGGTCGCAATGGCAATCACCGCAAGAGCTCCAACACTCACTACCAATCGAAATGTGTTGACGTGGAAGCTGTTAAGCAAGTAAGCAAAAGACTGGTGCAGCTAAGGACCGCAAAAAAGGACCAGCCGAACTTCCAGCAGATGCTTGTCGCTCGTGCGCAGCTTCCTGCAAGCAAGGAAGAGGCTCACGTGCTCCATTGTGTCGTGCACAATCAAGTGGTGCTGATTTGCGGTGCCACAGGTTGTGGTAAGACGACTCAGGTGCCCCAATTCATTCTCGACGACTATATCAACCGTGGCGCTGGTGGCGAGTGCAACATCATTTGTACTCAGCCACGTCGCATTGCGGCCATTGGTGTGGCTTCACGCGTGGCACAGGAGCGATGCGAAGACATTGGTGACCTTGTGGGCTACCAGATTCGTATGGACGCAAAGAAATCGTCCAACACGCGACTGTTGTTCTGTACGACCGGTGTCCTTCTTCGACGTTTACTCAACGATCGGCAGCTGTCTGGTGTCTCGCATGTGATTGTCGATGAAGTCCACGAACGCAACGTGGATACCGACTTCCTGCTGTCGATCCTCCGTGACTTGGTGCCCCAGCGTCCGGATCTGCGAGTCATTTTGATGAGTGCTACCATGAACTCGGAGCTCTTTGTGACATACTTTTCGTCACTTACGCGCATGCCGTGTCCTGTCTTGGACATTCCTGGCTTCACTTACCCCGTCGAGTGCAACTTTCTCGAAGAAATCCTAGACCAAACTCACTACGACGTGCCAAAGTATTTGCTCAAGGACAGGAAACAGACGAAGAAGGGCAGTGAACAGGAAGATGCGGGAGACAAACGTGCATCGAACGTGACATTTGACGAGATGGCGGCGCGTGTGGACGATTCCAAGATTGATTACGACCTCATTGTGCACTTGGTTCGCTTCCTCGTGTTGGAGAAATCACAACGCGCCGGCGAATCGAATGGAGCCATTCTCGTCTTCTTGCCAGGCACGGCTGAAATCAAGCGGCTCGTTGAGATGCTGACCCACGGCAACGGCGGACTAGCGTCGAAATTGTGGACTCTGCCTCTTCACGGCTCCCTCTCTGGTGCTGATCAGGCGATGGTGTTTAAGTCTGCCCCTGCAGGTCGAACGAAGGTCATCGTGAGCACCAACATTGCCGAAACGTCCATCACCATCAATGACATCACTGCCGTGATCGATTCCGGCAAAGTGAAGGAGATGGTGTATGACAGCCGTGCTCGACGTTCCCAGCTCTTGGACTGCTGGGCGTCTCGTGCAGCGTGTGACCAACGCAAGGGCCGTGCAGGACGGGTTCAGGCTGGCACGTGCTACCGACTCTTCTCCCGTAAGCGGTTCGCCGCCATGGACGCGCAGCTGTCGGCCGAAATCCATCGCGTGTCACTTGAACAGGTTTGCTTGCAGATCAAGAAGCTAGACCTGGGCTCGATCAAGGGGTTTCTCTCAAAGGCCATCGAGCCGCCTGTGGAGGATGCTATCGACGCAGCTATTCGAGAACTAGTGGATATTGGTGCATTCCGACTGCTTGGCGAGTCTCCCAACGTCAAGAGCAGACACGACGAAGAGGTGGTCTTGACGCCACTTGGCCATCACTTGGCCATGCTGCCACTCGACGCTCGGATCGGAAAGGTTTTGATCTATGGATCCATTCTGCGTTGCATTCACCCCGTGGCTATCATTGCGGCGTGCATTTCAAGTCGCAATCCGTTTCTAATGAGCATGTCGGACCCAGAGATGCGCGCAAAGCAGGACGCCTTGAAAAAGGAGCTAGGCGGGAGCTGGAAAAGCGACCACTTGCTACTTTGGAAACTAGTCGAGCGCTATGCATCTCTGCGAGGTCAGAAGATGAGGCGTGGCTTTTGTCGCGACGTCGGACTCTCCTACGACACTATGGAGTCCATCTTGGACCTGAAGCAGCAGTATTTGCAGCAATTGTCGGGCTTTAACGAACCATGCAGCGCCGACAACCTCAATGAGAATTCCGACGCGCCGCGCATTATCAAGGCCGCGCTTTGTGCCGGCCTGTACGCGAATGTGGTGCAAGTGGTGTACCCGGAACAAAAGTACTTTCAAGCTGCCCATGGTGTCATCGAAGAGGACCACAACGCAAAGCAGATCCGATACTTTGTACGCTCGTCGACAGAGACAGAGCAGCGCGAGCGTGTGTTCCTGCATCCGTCATCGATCAACTTTTCACAAACGAGTTACGATTCACCGTGGCTCTTGTATACGGAACTCGTGCAAACGTCCAAAGTGTTTGTGCGAGAGAGCACCATGGTGAACCCTTACGCGCTGCTGCTATTTGGAGGGCACCTCGAGGTGCTACACGAAAAGAACTTGCTCACGCTGGACGGCTTTCTTCGCTTCCACGCCGTCGCACGCATTGGTGTGCTCATTAAGTCCATTCGCCAGCATTTGGACCGATTGTTGATGGCGAAAATTGCCGATCCGAGCGTCGATATCGCGCAGAGTCAAGTGGTGACAGCCATCAGCTATCTGCTGAAAAGCGAAGGAATGTGACGAGTCGCACAAGGACGTAGCGTCAAGTGCCTCGATAAGGCAACAAAGATGTCGTGGAATGAGGTCACGAGTGTTACGTAGGAGAGGAGCGCTTTTCACTAGTTTAACGACCCCCACAAACTGCCACAACATGCAACTTAGCGTGACGAATATCCCAAACGAAGCATCAAGTGGTGCCAAATGTCCCGCACGCATTTGTGTCAAAGTCTTTCACCCACATGAAAACCGATCGAAAAAGTGGGTCATGACGTCGATAAAAGCATGAAAGCTACACAAAACTTCCACTTCCACGTCCGTTATGACCATAAATTCCTCAGTGTGCGGCACCGCTCCACCCGTCGAGCTGCGTGCCCTCAACTTTGCCTTCGCTAAGGTGACAATCGGAGGACACCTCGTCAATCGGTTACAACATGATCCGATTACTAGTGAAGCCATCAACAACGATGACCGCGTCCTACGTGACGTGAATTTGACGCTCGAGCGTGGTCAATGCGTTTTGGTTGTAGGTGGCAATGGGGCTGGCAAGAGCACGTTGCTGAGTATCTTGGCTGGTAAACACTTGACGGCAGATGACACGGCTCTAGTCTTTGGTCGGGACAGTTTTCGAGACACGACGCTCAACGCTTTGAGGACTTTTGTGAGTGCCGACTGGGGACAACGTGCTGTGGCATTTGCATCGCATGCTATGGCCTACTCTGCCGACATGGCGGTGGAGGAAATGATGGTCAAGCTGCAGAGTGAACATCCAGAACGACGACAAAAGCTGCTGAAGGTGCTGCGTATTGACCCCAAGTGGCGTCTGCATCGACTGTCAGACGGCCAGCGTCGTCGTGTGCAGCTGTTCTTGGCCTTGTTAAGGCCGTCGCAGCTCATCGTATTGGATGAAGTGCTGGGCATGCTCGACATCGTCTCGCGGCAGAATGTCCTTGCGTTCTTGAAGGAAGAGGCAGAGACGAGACGAGCGACGGTGCTGCTGGCCACACACATCTTCGATGGCACGGACGTCTGGGCTTCGCATGTCTTGTACATTCGGCGAGGCACAGTGGGCTTCTATGGTCCCATTGAGCAATGCATGGGTAGTTCGAAAACCCCAATGTACAAGGTGGTGGAGCACTGGCTGCGCGAAGAATTGGCCGAAGACGATCGCGTCGAGAGTGAGGCAGTTGGAGCGAACGGTGAGTTCGATCTGGCCAACGCGCAAAACCGTGCGGGAGGATACGCAGCTGGTCGCTTGGGTGGCATTGACATCGACTCGTTATGAGAGCGGCCGGCGTTCGAACACGTGGCATACTTGACTCCGTGACGATTAGTAATAAACGACCTTGCTTTCTTGGCAAATGTGCGCATGGTGTTTGTTGTCGTTGGTCTTTTGACGATGTTAGCGAAGCTCATACTTAGCAGACGAGCATCACGCCTTCACGCATACTCTTCTTTGGCAATTGTGAGCAAATCTTGCCCACCCTGTTCTCATATATAATCCCACTGTCGTGCGCATGCTTCACCAATTTGATCAACAAGAAGATGCTTCACGTCTGCTCCAGATTCCGTGCGCTACGCACAACTTCTATACTCAGCACTAGACTAATGCGCTTTGCTATCGCATCGCCACTTGAGGAACGGCTTTCATGCAAAACTGCCTGTTGCAGAAGTCCTAGATAAACAAGCTGTTTGTAGAAAGCAATTTTTTTCTATCATTATCCGCGCTTCCAAAAGAGCGCGTATTGGTAGTGGCTTGCATTCATTAGGCGATATTAAGTGCGCTATATGCGCCTGGACTCTATTGAAAAAACAAGTATTGATTACAAATCGCCGAAGATAGGCACATAAAGCGCCAAGCAACCACCCAATGGGTGGCCGTCTGCCGCGACGGGGCCCGCTAGCCGAAAAATCCCCATAGTGTAATGAGGGTGTCCCATTCCCGTAGGGAATTGGTACGCGAGTTAAATCTCTATTGAAAAAACAACAATGTAATGCATTGGCGGTCAGTAAAATTGTAATTTGTCTGTCCTTTGGTCACAGCGACATTGCTGACAGGAGGTCACACCGCTCATTTCACGTTTCATATTCCGCTCAAGCTGTCGGAGTTTTCAACATGCAATCTCTCCTGGCAGAGCCCGAACGCAGAGCTTATCCGCAAGGCGAGCTTGATCATCTAGGACAAGGCACCTATACTGAATCGAGCGTGTTTCGAGGCTGTGGATCGGTCGTTCCGGAACATCATGAAGAACGAGCTGGAGCCTTTCAGAAGTAAGGCGATGGTCTTTATTGGAGACCACCGACAGATCCTGCCTGTGCTCAAGGATACTACTCGAGTGGAAACGCTGGAAGTATGCTTCAAGTCTTCTCCACTTTGGACCCATCTACGACAAGTGCGTCTGGCTCAGAACATGCGCACTCGGAAAGCTTCCAGCTTCTCAAGCGCTGCTGAGCTGGCCGAGTCTTCGGACTTCTTACTTCAGATTGATGAGGGCCGCTATCCGATCAGCACTGATATCAGTTAAAGTGAAATTTGTCTTCCACGTGATATGTGCATCACTCCTGAGACACAGCCATGCGAACGACAATTAGAAAAAAGACATGGAAGCCGCTTTAACCTTTCGTCTTCTTTCCGCCAGCTAATCTTCTGTCGATCCAGATATAGACAACTCTGAGCAGAGCCGTCAAAAGTGTATCGTCAGCGCGCTGATTGACGCAGTGTATCCAGGGGTTGCCGACGACACCCTACCGAATGAGTACTTTGTTGAACGAGCCATTTTGGCACCAACAAATGCAAGCCTACGACAAGCTAACATGATGGTGAAGCGTCTATCAGGAAAGACTAATGAATGCCTTTCAGTTAGTAGTTTTGAAGGTGTTGCAGACCCCAATAAATTTGAGCCCGAATTCTTGATCTCGCTCAACTTCTCCGGTATTCCGCCACACCGAGTCGTTCTGAAAGCTGAAGCTCCGATCATCATGATCTGCAACTTGAACAGCGACGCAGGGCTGTGCAGCGGAACGCGACTAGGATTGGTGTCACTGCGTGAGCAAGGCATCGAAGCTACTATCATGTCGAGGTCGTGCAAGGGAAAGAGAGTGTTCAGTCTGCGTATCATCTTCTATAATGAAGAGGACAACAAAAGTTTTCCATTTAAGCTTCGTTGCAAGCAGTATGGGTCGCTCCTGCGTTTGCGATGACAATTAACAAGGCTCAGGGACAGTCAATTCATCACGTACGGATCTATCTGGATTCTTTTGTGTTCGCTCATGGACAAATGTATGTAGCGTTGTCCTGGGTGACTTCATGCAAGACAATCAAGATAGCTGTGGAACCAAAATTTATCGATAAAGATGGAAACATGCACACCAAGAACATCGTCTGCCTTCTTCCGGTCAGTGCCGGATGAAGAGGTATATGCGTACGCTATGTACCACGAGTATACAACATTGGAATGACCAGCGGGATGTAGATATACTCTATCCTTTAGTATGCGCGCGTAAAGTTGAACTAAAGAAGTTTGCGCACGACTCGTGTCTGCGCGTGATCAATGAGAGTGGCCGCTTGCTTTGAGGAGCCAGAGAAGCGCCATTGCATCAAGAAGATGCTCGCTTAGGTAGAGAGTCTGTACCCTGACACGCGCAATAGCCTGCGATGCGCTTCCACTTCTCATGGAAAATACCAGATATGCGCCATTAAAGACGATGTGCCCGCGTCGTGCAAGCCAGGCAGGACATAAACGAGCTCTTATCAGCGAAGGGCATACAAACAGCAGTTTTAGCATAAACAGCATGGCAAGTCTATCACAACTAGTTTTATCAAAGAATAGACGAGCAAAGTCCAAATACTGACACAATTGTTTCCTCAATCTAATTTGCGTACGTTCGTAAAATCACCACGTTTTGCTTAGTGGCCTACACGCCCTTAGACTAATTGAGGCTTCTGTGAGCCTGGCAGTGTGCTCACCTGTTGTAGCAGGGTATACCTTTAGCACGCACCCTTTTATGTCCCCACCTAGCGCGCCACCACAGCAGAGAGCAGCGCCAAAATCTCACGACCGCTCTCGGGTACTCTAAGCGCGGGCAGCATGTCGCTCGTTCATATTCACCGTGCACAATAGTTTTCCACCATGACCGTTCTTGTTCTTGTCCATATTCCTTACGTTACCTTTATCTAAAAGCCCTGTCGAGCCGATGAATGGAAAGCCGGTTCTTACGATGATACGAAGAGAAGAGGACTTTTTCCTCGTATAATTGATGTAAAGTAGCTTAATCAATCACTTCGAGTCAGATTGATACATCATCGAGCATACGTATATTGAGAAACATGTGGAACTCCAAACGATCTAGTCCCCCTGTCACATTTCAGTTCTCGATTTCCCTCGTCACAAACAAGTATAACTATGACCATGAATCTCTGGTGAATACTTTTGTGTCCGCCGCTGCTGTTGGACTCATCGAAGCATCTACCAAACTCGGTTTTCGACAAGGTGGAAGCACTTGAATAACCCGATCCGGTCACAGATGCTGACATCAACACATCAGGATGTGAGCCATATCCGGCTGTCGACACAAGTGGACGAACGAGTGCTAGAGATGTAAACTTCGCCGCATTTGAACGTGAATGCGCGGGTTTAAACCACGAATTTCAAGTACACGGTCAAGTCATGTGGCACAGGGATCGGTGGGCTATCATGTACGCATAGTATTTTTCTACGGACTATGATGATCCAAATAGGTCTGTGTTTCTGCACGATTGGACACGCGCCGTTGCTTGGATCGACAACCTAGCCGTCCCAGAACCGACGATCATGGACGTGGCAACTTCGTGGTTCGTCGTTTACTACAAGGTATACAAACCTCTGCCTTCTGAATCTCTATACGGCGATGCTATGAGAATCGAGTACAATAAAGACCCTAGTATCTACAATTATCACAGTGTGGACGTGACGACTAAGGATGGTGAGAGGTTTCAACCACTTATCATGTGGGACCAGATGGTTGACGCGGCTCGAAACGCTCTCAACACCACTGATTTCGGACCAAATACCACTGTTCCACTCAATGACGTACATTTCAGAACAAATCTCGATCTTGAATGGCTGAATTAGTGACAAAGATACTGGTGGAAACCTTTGCGCATTCACGATAAGGCGAGTTCGTGGACATTTGCAATGCTCACAACTCGATATGATTCTGACTCTAGTAGTAGCTCTTATCAATACAATATGACGATAGCTCTGCAGTGCGTCTGATTGGTTTGGCGGCACAACATCCTGCGACAGAATTACTACTGAATATGTGTGTCCAATAATAAAGAAGTTGCCTTTGTAGAAAGAAGAACGCTGTGCACATGACCTTCTACAGAATTTGCTTCAAGGTTTCAGTATTTGTGAGGTTGCAGAACCATAGCTCGAGCTTCTTGATCGACACTGGAGGTTTCCGACGTGGAGGTGAGTCGAGGCGGCTGATTCCTGTGAGCAGCGTACGGATGTTAGGGTGTGTAATTGAAAAGTGATGGCTCAACGATGAGATAGAGTGCTGAATACTGAGGAAGACCGCCATGATCGAGTCGCTAAGAATGGGTTTGCCGGATCCGGATCCATCCTGAAAGCTGTGGAGAATAAAATTCGAAATTTACTAAATTTGGGCTCCGAGAGAAATGCCTATAGGTGATAACTGAATACTGTGGTGAGATGTCCAAGTCATCCGCTTGGTCAGAGCTTTGTTATATTTTTCAAACGTGGATCTGGCAACAAAGTGTGCTCGGAGATACAAAGCCAGAGTTGGCCAGTCCTTGAATATTCACTGTTGTTGATATCTGTGACCAGCTGAAACTTAGTGATGAGAGATTAGCAGCCTATGAAGGGGCAGCGGCAATACGGGATCTAGCGTTTGCGCGTTAGTTGTCGGTACTGGACACATGAAAGCCAAAAAACGAAGCTGGAATGCTAGCGTTATCACCGCCCTTGTTAACGACTCTGAAGGGACTGATAATATTTCGGTTATTACTCGAGAAATTTGACGATTGATCGCGAGACATCGTTCACCGTCTTGCTCCTTGTGGGTATTTTCTTTCGCAGCACATTAAGGCGGCCTCGCGCCAAATCGTGATATGGTGGGCGCTTTACCTGCAACATATTTAGATCTTGAAGTTTTTCGGTCCGATGGTCTTGAGTTCGAATCCCAATATAAATTCAAAAAAAGGTTAAATAATTAAATTACTCGCTTCCAACCATTTTGCATCCACACGTTTTCGGCTATCAGGGAAGCACGCTATGCTTTGTGCCTCAACATTAATTCTTGAATACAGTGACTGCTTAGAATGCGACTTCAATATTGGAGATGTCGAGCTGCCATCTTCACGTAACTACCAGCGGCGGTCATTTAAACTCGAGTTGCGCCGCCCGTAAGTACGCTCAAGCCAGTCTTGACGGTGGTTGGAAAGACAATTTGGCCAATTGTGCACACGACGCGGATTCTTACAGTATTCGCTCAAACACGGGAGATCAGTAACATGAAGAATACATAGTGTTTACGCTCGACAATTTATCGAAATCAAGCGTCATATCGAGTCGGGGATAGCTGGACGTCTCGACGAGTCACGAGAATCGATACACCACGTGGCTTTATCGATAAGTGTTCTCCAGCAGCGAACGACTGATGAGAAAACGCGCTTACCAGCGCCATGTTCCATCCAGGAGATTGGTAGTCAATTACTGTCAAAGTATCACAATAATAACTCCACCGTTGCGGATCGTCCAGCTGCATGAAGCCTAGCGCCGAGCTGAGATACTTGTTGACCAAACAGTAACGTCAGTCAGACTGAGGCGGACGTGTTTTCGAGGTCGGCTGACTTGTTCTTGGCCACGAAGGTCCTGAGGAGTTGAAATGAGCTTGCACATATAGCATACCACACCTCCTACATGAAGAAGGATATACCATGAAGAGCATCCGGAATTTCTTCGTAGCTCGCGCGCTAGATAGACGTAGGTAGTGGCGAGGCTTATGGGCTAAAATTGCTGGAGAAGTTCGTATTGGTGGAGCTGATTTCAAACGTAGTGCTCTCCGACGGCTTCTTGAAGTGCATTTTCGTGAGACCGCACGATCCGAGACGACCGCTGAAGAATGCCATCAGCATGGCAGGTGAGGTCCGAAACGTCATCGACTTGAGCTCCTACAGCCGCAACACAAAGACCATAGCAGCTACAAGCTATGCCAAAAGCGCAAATCATATGACTTACAACCAACGGATATGCCTGTGAAGAATCGTAGACTCTACTTGTTTTCTTGCTTCCCTCCGGAAAGTCAGCAGTTATGAGGTAGCGCACCTCCACTGGAGGTATCACACCGATATTTTTTGAAGAAGTCGGGCTCGATTACTTTACATGAACAATTGGAGGAGGTGCCACAGGTAACTAAACAGAGTTCTGCGTAGCCATAAGCGCATGTAGTCCCTAAGTTTTAGCTTGCAATGACTGCGCTAGTGGGTAAACATTGTGGTCTTCATTGGTTGTTTCATTCTCGGTGTTCGCACTCGACCGCGCCATGCTTTGCTCTACGTCTCTTTGCTTAGCCTGGACACCCTGCGCTCGCTCTGGGCTACGCGAAAACGATGCTATGAGCTCCTGCAAGGCAAAACCTCCGTCGCAACTCGCCAAGCGCTTTGTTGCTGACATCAAAGCACCCGTCTTGGAATTCGCTAATGCCACCGTCTTTCTTGGCTTTTATAAAAGGAGTCTTTTAATTCTTCTTCTGATCATAGTCAAAGTCGCACCCTCCGTCGACTACTAAATTTCATGGTGTGCTGGAAGTCCATGTTGCCGCGACGCGCTTCACCGCCTTTTCTTTCCATTGCAGGAGATGGCTACCGATTTTTCACCTGCGAAGCGGCGCGGGATTGAGTAAGCGCAGTACGAGGTTTATCTTCTTCATGATTGCACGCCATGCACGTCACTTATTTTGCAAGGAGGACGCTTGGCGTAGCAGTATTGCGTGGATGAGTGGGTCAAGTGTATACAAGATGTTCAGTCTGCGTATCATTTTCTATAATGAAGAGGACAACAAAAGTTTTTCGTTTAAGCTTCGTTGCAAGCAGTATCCGGTCGCTCCTGCGTTTGCGATGACAATCAACAAGGCTCAGGGACAGCCAATTCATCACGTACGGATCTATCTAGAGTCCCGATAATAATACTACAACAGTGGTTTCGCAACTACCTAAACGCAAAAATTACAGCTTCAACATATGCATGATTCGATAAATGAAAGATTGTTAAAGGATAATTTGATAATCCACAAGCAAAAATCTTACAATTTAACAAAATTTCAACCGCTAGAGCATAAACTTGTTCTTGACACGTCAATGAAACATTATCGAATCGATCAAAATATGGTAAAGCTTGTGAATAATTCTTATATTCGAGCAATTTTTCTGTACCCGTATCGTGTTCGCTCATGGACAATCAAGACAGCAGTGAGCCCAGAGTCCATCGACGAAGATGGAAACATGCATCGTGTACCGGGAGATCTTCAACTTCTAAGCTGGGCAGCACCGCCATTACTTAATTTCATGTTTATATATCATTTTTGCATATTACAATCAGCTTCACATTTATATGACAAACTGTACGTGTTTTTAAGAAATACACATGTTAGAACACTACCCTCAACAGCTGGGACCAACCATGTGCAAGCGTCCGCGTAGCGTGCAGTAGTAATAGGTATAGCTTGTTTTCTCTACCGAAACAGCATCGAATTATTTCTTAGCAGTCATTGTCCTGATTGGCGGGAGGTGAAGTATATCTTGTAGAGCCTCATCGCAAGTCACGATACCCGGCAGATATAGCGCTATTTCGGCATCGCTTTTACTGCCATATTGATTACTAGCACCAGATGCACGCAGTTTAGCCTCAGGGGCATCCTTCAGCGAGGACACGATTGAGCTCGTGAGCTACCGCTTGATCTGGTCTCCTTCAGAATTATGCCACTCTCCTGCGTGCCCTGCACATCATCACTTCACTCACACGAGCCACATACTCCAAGCAGTCGCGTCATCGTGCAACGCTGCCGCATCTACTAAGTCGTCCACAGTATGTGGGTATCGTGAGAGTTTCCCACAAGTAATTTGTGACAGATTTTGGGTATATATCCTATGATGACAAAAAGTGGACATACAAAGCTTAAGTGAATAGCGGATGTTGTCAAAGAAGATTTCATGGGGCTGTGATTGGTGGATGAATAGGACAGTATCAATACAGAGAATCGCATACTTCTCTATTTGCGCCGCCAGACGCACGTCAAGCACGAGGATCTGTGAACACCACGCCACAAGCGCATAAAGAGCACAAGCCGCAGAGCAAGAAGCTTCCTGATGCGATCATGGAGAAGGACTATGTAACTGTCACGTAGCGACTGAATACGATCTGGCATAACCCTCTTCTGCAACACGAGATCCAACACAGCGCTGATGCGCTATAATATATCAAGATGGAGATGTGGCATCTGGTCAGTCTTCGCACGCTTCCATGTCTGGATCACGACCTCTGTTTTCCCGACGACACCAATCAGACCTGCTATGAGAGCAATGTTGTTTGCGCTTGGTGGTATTTCTCCTCGGTCGCGTGTCATTGCACGGAAGAATCCCAATTCGTGGGTAAGTGTCCGTGTGCATGAGACATAGAGAGCACGATACGGAAGTAGGGCCGTCTCTTGTCTATCCGGACGCTCTCATTTGCTGCAAGAACGTCGCGCATAATGGTGTTCAACGCTGTTGTCACGATTCACGAGCACTTCAAAACATGCTTCCAACTTTACGTACGAATCACGTTTGGAGAGCTTGATTGTGATCTCGTTTAGAAGCGAAAGAAGGGGAGGCAAGTCTTGTATGCGATCTTGCGTGCGAGCTACAATACCGATGTGACCGATGTGACCGATGTGACGGAAGCGGAGCATATGCGAGATATTCTTACGCGAGATGGCACCGTCCGGAGCGCGCAGTGGACTCCGCGGCCAAGCTGTAATGAGAAGATTGTCTGGCATTCTATGTTTGACTGTGGTGAAAGTTCCAGAACTCTGTCGATAGGAGAATGGAGGAGATGCCGAACATGAAAAGATTCCAGGCACTCTTGCTGTTTCCTGTGGCCACAACGTACACCTAAGTAGGAGTCTTCTGATGTGCCGCTGTGGGTAAAGTCGTTCCAAGAGAAGTGGTACCAGTTCGAGACCAAGCGTTGAGGGAGTGGTACTTCCAGGAGCAAATTGTTGAAGCTGTGTGTGGGACAAAGTATGAGCACGTCGGTCGCCTGTTTGCAATCAAGCAATGAACGACGGACATGATGCGTCTGTTCTACTGTTTTGACCATAGGCGATATGATATGCAAGAAGAGGTCCGACACGAAGCCTTCCGAGTGTCGTGTAGTTTACCTCATTACGTGCCAGACATCGTCATCGGGAAGTTCTTTCGGAAGTTCTTGGCTCGTGTGGCAGTCGATGCAATTGCAAAGCGCATTGTTCCGATGGTGAGAAAAAGACGTGCTTGGCGTACGGGGAGACCAAGCGAGCGCGATGGCATCAAAGGACTCGCGCCTAGTCAGGTCAAACGGTTGAAACAGGCATTGCAAAAGCATGCGACGGAGTTGTCCATGGACGAGACGCGAAAGTGTGGCGGTGGATGCTAAGAGCGAAAGAAATATTACGGAGTGCGTCGATGTATGTACGTGGAGTGTGGTGCCAAGTATTGGGACCGCAGCGTGAGTGCGGCCACCAACATACTGACGCTGCTCAAGAGCAAACTTTGCGTATGGAAGTATGGAGGCTTTCAGAAGGACGGAGAAGGCCGTAGCGTAACATAGAATCACGATTGTGGTCACGCGAACGTTTCCGCCCAGGACCTGGAGGACACCGGCAGCGCGACATGCTGGGGACACAGTAACCACTCACACCTCCTCTCTACATCGGAAAACGATTGGGATAGTCAGGCAAAAGAGTTCAGTTCAACAGACTTTTTTAATTATTGCACAATTTTTTCGTCGTCGCGCCAGTCAGAGCAGACTATTGGCACATTGTCTGTGTGATGCATGTTCTGCTAGCTGTGGTTGCTCTGCTGCTAGTAGCATGGACGGAAACAGACGCGGTGTCTTCTCGAGTGAGAAAAAGCTGGGGAGCGTATACTAGTGATGAGAAACGTGTGTTTATTTGGCATATTGCTGCTTGTCAGACGTAGCTATTGACACTTTTTTGATGCGATATCTCTTCAGAGCTCTATTTAAGTGCGGTGAAGGAGGCTATGACGTCGGGCAAACATTTATTGTTTACTCAAGTTTATATGGACACTGACAGTCTCCAACGGGTTGTGGGAACGTGTGGTGCACCTGCTTGGTACCGTAAGTACTTGCTCGGGTACGAAAACATGCTACGGTCTCTGGACACGACATTCAGCGACTTGACGCTGCCGTACTGGGATATCTTCGAGGATTCGGCCAAGCGTATATCGACGGGAACGTCTTGCAACGGCATTGGAGGATGTTCGACGTTTCTCCTAGATTTTGGAGGTAGTAGCGGCAACGAATTCATTCCTGGCACTTACGTCGTCAATGGCGAGAACGTTCCATATGGAAACTGTGCAAACACCAGTATTGCTGCGCACGCATGTACGAGTAGTAAACAGTGTGAAAAGTGCATTCCTCGAGGAGACTGGAGCATTGGTGATTCGTCGTTGGAGTTTGGGCCTACAACATTTGCAGACTTGATACGCCATGCTCGTGATGCTGGCAGCGGCGCTTCCGCCATCGACACACTGCGCAAAGAAGTCCAGAATTCCGTGCAGCTTACTTTGCACAGTGTTCTTGGAGGTGTGTACGAGACCCGAGCTGCACCTTTCGATCCGATTTTCTTCAGCCACTAGTAAGTGCCCCTCAAGCTTTTCTGCTCTGCGATCCAGGACATCGGCTAATGTTGTTGATGTGTCTATGAAGCGCGACACTTGACATGGTGTACCAATTTTTCCAGAGCTGCAACCAGAGCGTTGCACTGACTGGATCCTGCAACGGCAACGGTGCTTTGAAAGTCTCTCCGACCACCGCAATTCCGATGAGTATCAGCGGTACAACCGTGGAGGATCATGCCGAACTTGGCCCATTCTTCGAGGCTGTGGGCACAACTTTCCAAAGCATGGACACGTTTGCTGTTGAGTACGAGATTGGCCCCTTGCTGCAAAATATACTGAAGGACTTTTCGCTGCAGTGCGATGCTGATAACAGCGCTGCCGATGCAATCTCGTACACCGCTGGAACGCATGGCGCTGCAGGCGCCGCTTCGATCACTACATTAGTTGATAACTTGGCCACTTGTGACAAGACTTCGACGATGACTGGAACAACAACCGAGACATCGTCTGCGTTCATTTCTTGTGAGCTGCTCGCTTTGCTACATAATGGTGTGTTTACCAACTTCAGCACGCCCGTGCGTCAATTCTTTCGTGCAACAGAGGACGATTTGCCCAAGTGTGTGGGAGCACTTGCAGCCTTGGCAACTGTCGAAGTCACTGTCATACCATCAGCATCCTGCCAAGAGCTGATCCTCGATGACACCAGTATCAACGCGAAGACGGACTTTACTACCGTCTCCGATGGGTTTGCAATTGTAACGCGAGGTGCCCAAGACGGAGCGGTACAATATATGAACCCTCCCACATAAAGTATCAGTATGTGCGTATCACGAATTAATGTAGTTGCGTGCAATAAATACTTGGTCAGAACTTCGCGCCTTTCGGTAATACCTTATCTGTGTCGGTATTGTACCCTGAATACCGCGCATCTCTGTTAGTAAAGGTAGGGTCGTACGGTAGAATAACGGCTCTGTGTGATAGGTGGGTCTTATTCTTGGTTGGCAATCATTTCGACAACCACGAAAAACAACCTCATGATGATGACGTTTGATGACCGTGCAGAGCTAGAGGAGGCGATCGAGTCATGCTCGGCCACTGTGCGCCTGCTACAGGATAAGATGCACAAGGAAAAAGACGGTGCTGTCAAGATGGACGACGTGGCTAAGGAGGTGAAGAAGCTCGTGGGATTGCGCAAGGAGCTACAAGTGTGGAAGCAAAAGGAGGAAGAGATGATGGAGGAAAG
Organism: Pseudoperonospora humuli; assembly: GCA_003991265.1. Taxonomy (NCBI): domain Eukaryota; phylum Oomycota; class Peronosporomycetes; order Peronosporales; family Peronosporaceae; genus Pseudoperonospora; species Pseudoperonospora humuli. The sequence continues at coordinate 16,157 of NQFO01001670.1, forward strand.
CAACCAACAGGAAGAAGAGGATATGAAGAAGGAGGAGAAACACGAGGAGGTGCCTGAACAGGAGATTGAAGAAGTAGCTGTGGCTGCTATTGACGAAGACGAGTTGGTGCAACGTGCTACGAGGCTCGAGAGATTGGTGGCAGAGGCGAATGTGAAGCTGACGACGCTAGAGATGGAAGTTGTGCAGATTGAGCGCACCAAGAAGACTTTGGCGTATTTGGCGGAGCACCAGGAGATAAAGAGAGAAGAGAGTGTGGTTGTTGAGGCGACGGTAGTGAAGGAGAAGACGTCGAAGAAGAAAGATAAGAAGAACAAGACCAAAAGAGTGAAAACGACGATAACGAAGAAGGAAGAAGGGGTTGATGGAAAGCATCCGGTCAACGGGACCACAAAGCTGGAAGCAGAGCGTCTAAAGTTGGGAGAGACCGACAAGATGTCAGAGAGGCTGCCAGGGGCTGCAGATGCGCTGACTGATGAGAAGAACGAGTCTGTTGCCAGGCTGACGGCAGAATTGAAGGAACAGCGGGCTAAGGCTGAGCAGCAACTTCTTAATGCACAGAATGAGCTTAAACAGACGGTTGCATCGATTACTGAAGAGAAGCACGAGGCGATTGCCAAGTTAAAGGCAGAATTAGAGAAGGAGCGCTCCAATGTGAAGCACGCAAGCCAAGTGGCGGAGTCTAAGATGGAGAAGGTTGTTGCTGTGCTCAAGGAAGAGAAACGTGAGGCGGAGACCAAGTTGCAGACCGTGGAGGAGACAGTGAAAAGCACCCGGAAAGAGCTGGAGAACGCTCGAGCTCAGCTGGCAGAGATTAAGGATGAGAAGGAAACTAGAGAGACGCACCTCGGAAAGCTCTGGAAGAGCATTGAGGACTTGCAGCTCGCAAACAAGGAACTTGTGGAGAAGAACGCGTCGATTGAGTCTGATGCGAAGGCTGTCCGTGCTGAGGCTGAAAAGACCATTGCTGAGCACTCGTTGCATGAAGACAAGACTGGGTCATTGACTGCCGAAGTCAAAGCCGTTAAGGTCGAACTCAAAACTTCGAAAGCGGAGGTAAATAAACTGCAAGCTGAAGTTGAGAAGCTGGTAAGTGAAGTGAAGGCTGCTGACGCGAAGGTTTCCAGCTCTGAAGAGCGTATTTTGACACTAAGGAAAGAATTGGAGATGGCTGTAAAGAGTACTCAAGTGGTGTCTGCTGAACTCGAGTCCTTGCGTGCTTCATCTCAGGATTCGGAGTCGAAAATTGTAAGCTCTGAGGGGCGGACTCGGACTCTTGAAAAGGAGCTAAAGGCAGCGAAGAAGAGCGCCGAAGACACACTTGCCGAACTTGAGACCCTGCGCACATCTATGAAGGGCACGAATTCGAAGGTGTCTATCTCGGATGAGCGGATTCAGGCTCTGGAGAAAGAGCTCGAGTCAGCGAAGCAGATCAGTCAAGAAATGTCCATGGAGCGTGACGCCCTCCGTACGTCAGTGAAAGACGTTGAGCGTATGCACAAGGAGGAGCTTGAGAGGCTGACGACTCAGATCTCTGAGCTGCAGGCTACCAAGGATGATGTAGGCGAAGATGTTACTGCAGAGCTTGAAAAGGCGAAAAATGGGGCAAAGGCTGCGCTTGTAGAGAAAGAGGAGGCTGCACGCCAATTACTCGAGATGAAGAACGAAGTGACTCGGCTCAAGGCTGAGAACGAGAAGGCTGTAAACCAAGCGTCAGGATACAAAGCACAGGTAAAAAAGCTTGCTTTGGATTTGGAGTCACGCACGGCCGAGACGAAGAAAGTAAAGGCTCAGTATGATGAGCTGATTGCAAAGCGATCGAATTCTGAGGATCAGCTGCAGGACTTGCGTGGTGTGGTCGCAACAAACGAAGAATTGCTCAAGAAGGCACGTGTGTCGCTATTGGAGGCGAACGAGGAGCTGAAGGATGCTCGTGCCAATGCGCTCAAGTGGAAAAACTCGGCGCAGGCAGCAAAGACGCTTATGAATGCTAAGATCGCGGACGCTGAGAATGCTAGCAAGCAGTTGAAAAAAGCTCGTGCTGATGTATCTTCGGCCAGTTCGGCTCGTTCGAAGCTCTCTGCTAGTCTTGAGGCCAAGGAAAAGAAAGTTGCGAGAACCAAGCAGGAGCTTGCCACGGTCCGTGCGGAACTTGCCGAGACGCTTCGGGTCATTGAGACCGAACGAACACAGTTGAAGCAATCGCACGCTTCTCAGACTGAAGAGCTTCGTGAGATTTCCGAGCAGACGATGGCGCAGCTCAACGACCAGGTTCAGTCATACCGCCTGATGCTCGTGGTTCTCCTTTCCATCTTGATCGCCATGTTCGCTTACCAAATCTCGAGCTGAAGTTTTAGTTGGTAGCACTATCGTCGTCTTCTGCAACTAATGGAGTCGCAGCCTAGTACCAAGCGATCATGTTTTACTCACGTTTCGTGACCTGGGTAAACACTCTCTCGTGTCCACGATTAATGGCAAAGGTATGTCACCTCCATGTTTCCTTGGCCCTTTTGAGCAGCTCCAGCAATCTTCGAGGGGCACTTGACAATATCGCAGCGACGTGCGCCGTTTCTATGACGTGCGCTCAAGAAGGCAGTGTTACAACATCGCATATTATCTTCCTCGACGGTTTTTGACTTAATTGTAATGTTGTATTTTTCGATTATTGAGTAGCGTTATGCGTCAAAATAAACCTTGCAATTATCCATAAATTAATTTTGATTCTTTAAAATGATTTTGATGTCCGACTCATCGTCCCGTTTCTCCCGATAGCAAATGTCCCCTCCGAAATAATTTCGAGCAATCATAGTGTAACACACTGTATCCACGCGGCATTCTGATAAAAAATGGCAGAGATGACTGAGGCGTCGGCTGCGGGACTAGAGGCCACAAGCGACGGCTCTGCTTCGCTGTCCAGGTCCGGTGCGTTCCCTCATCGTTCGCAATGCTCGTTGCTCTTTCTTCCACCTCCTGCGTTACCTCACGCAACATTGTCGTCTGGTTGTTGTATGATTGTGAACACTCACACACTTGACCAAAACAGGTCCAGACGCGCAGCGCCTCGAGACGGAGAAGCGCGAGCTCATTGACAACCTCAAGAAAGCGGTCGTGGCGGGCAAAGCGATGAAGAAACAATTGGACGACGCGCGCGCTGACAACGTGACGCTTCACGTCCGTGCCGAAACGCAGCAGCAGGAGCTTGCGCTCAAGGACGAGGAGAAGCAGGAGATTGTCGCCAAGTTGCACGACGTCAGTGGACGCTATCAGACCATGCAAGCGCAGCTAGAAGAACGAGAGAATGAGCTGCAGGTCGCCATGTCAAAGGTGAAGGCTTTTCAGGTCGAAATGCAGTTGCAGCAAGAGACCGCGACAGAAGTGCGGCAACAAGATAGTGCAACTATCAGCGAACTTAGCAACGAATTGCAGCAAAGTGCTGCTAGCTTAGCACAGGAAGAAGCACGTGTGATGGTGTTTCAGGTCGAGAACAATCGACTGGCGACTCAAGTGGCAGCAATGTTGGAAGATAAAGAGCAACAGGGACAAGAAATGCAGGAGCTGAGGAAGGAAAACCGGACTTTACAGGCAAAAGTGGCCGATTTGATGCAACAGCTTGATGGCGTACGACAACAACAAGAAGATACGGAGCAAATGTACCTCGAAGTAGCGTCGAACTTGAATCAGGCACTGAGAGATAACGATAAGCTCAAGCAAACAGTAGCGTACGAGAATACAGGTGATTGTGTGCGGAAGCAGGACTCGCAGATGGTAGACTGGAAGCTGGAAGTAGCTGCTAGTGCTGAGAAATGGGAGCTGGAGAAACAGCAACTTACGCAACAGATTGAGTCGCTCACGTCCGCGAATGACAACGCGAACGCAGAGCTAAGAGAAATGGCACGGATTCGTGAACAGTTGCTCGTACACGTTGGCATTGATCTGACATACGAGAGCATTGAGTCGCTTCTTGATACGAAAAATAAGGAGATTCAGACGCTCACAAAGCAGCTCTCGACGACGAATTCTCCACACGAACAAGCCATTTGTGACGCAATTGGTGCTGGTATTGCTGAAGCAGAAGCTCTTCGAACTCAGCTCGAGACGCTGCAAACCCAGTACAATGCTGTAACTTGTGAAAAGCTGGAGCAAGACAAGACAATAGAAGAAGTTCGTGCGGATCTAGAACGTGTGGCAGAAGAGCATTCATCGTCGCTTTTGGCTAAAGAACACGAGCATCGACGTGCTTGCGAAGCATTTGCAAAAGCCGAGCATCTAACGAAAGAACTTGAGAATGCTGAAGCAGAAAAGCAGCAGCTCAGCAGCGACTTCTGTGCGATCAAGTCCAAGATGAAAGGTCTGATTGCTATTTTGCAGGTAGATCTACCCGCATCCGAATGCTGTGATAATGAAGTCAGTCGTAGTTCACAAGTCGCGGAGCTTGATAAGTACTTGGAGCACATCCACAAGCAATTGACCAGATCAAAGGAAAGGCAAGACGAATTGGACATTCTTCAAGAAAGGATACACCGACACGAGGTGGAAAATCAGCTTCTCTTAGCAAGGCTGAAAGAATGTGAAGCTGCGCTTAAGGCTTGTGCGAAGAAAATTGCTGCTGGGGGACTAGATACTAGCTCTGATACTGAAAAGTATGCGTCTTCGGGTGATGATGCTGCCTCTGTTGTATCGAATGGCGAGACTGCGGAGAGCTGTAATGGTGATCCTTCCGACTTGGAGCGTGAACTGGAGGCAACGAAGACTCAGTTGCACGCGGCTGAGGCAGAAATGGCTGCCTGCAAAGCTGAGAACTTGCGGATGGCTCTTGAGGCTGGAAAAGCAGCCGATTATGTTGCAAGACTCAAGCGAGAGCACGAAGCATTACTGGAGACGCATCGGGAGAAGTTGTTGGAGTTAGAACTGACGCTAGCACAGCTTCATACACTCGAGTCTACCAATCAAACGCTTGCATCGGATCTCACAAGCACATCGGATGATCTACGATGCTACATTGAGGCCTTTGCCATGCAAAAAGAGGATTTCTTGCCCATTATTGCGGATCTCAAACGCTCCATGGTGAATGTTCAACTGGAAAACCACAAGATCAAGCATGATCTAGAAGATATCAAGGCTGAAAATGACGTTCTTGAGGAGCGAATCAGCGAACTCTATGCCATTGCTGACAGCAAGACTGAGCCCGAGAGAGGACAAGAGAAGGACCGCGAGGTAGAAGAACTGCGGTCTTCGTTGATCCAAGCAAAGGTGACTTATTTGGATCAAAAGCAGCAGCTGACAGCTCTTGAGAAGAAATTGGTGGAAGTGTCAAAGTCGGGCGGTCCTGCCTGCACCGTGAACAATGCGCTTGATACTGAGCGACGAGAATTCGAAGCTGCTTTGATTGAAATGATTGAGATGGAGAAGAAGCTCCAAGTTGCTTATGAAGCAAAGCAGGGCCTCGAGTCGACGCTGCAAGAGCGCATGGAGGCAAAGGCTGTCCTTGAAGAGCGGCTTTCTATTGCAGAAGACAAGATTGCGGAGCTGGAGCAACAGCTAGAACAGAAGGTTGCTCTCATTGCTACAATCGAAGAGCGATTGCAATCAGTTGAAGAAGAACGAGAGAAGCTAGCTGATGAATTTGCAAAGACCAAGTCAAAGCTAGAGCGTAGCAAAGGAAAGCTGGAGGAGAAAGCGATTGAATTTGAGGCGTTTAAAACAACGACAAACATGCTTAAGGATGAACGCAGTCGGTTGTTCAACGAAATTGCGCTGCTAAAGGACAAGATCACGAAGTCGGAGGTTCAGAAAGCGGCCATGGCTGACTCACAGGAGCTTGCGAATGAAGAGCTAGAGGACCAGCTGAACGAACTTGCCGACAAAATAGCTGAGATCGAGGCAGAAAAGCAGGATCTTCGTGCAAAACTCGAGGAAACGATCCACCGGTCTGAAGGCGATATCCATCAATTGAGAGAGCGGCTCTATGTGCTCGAGGAGGAAAAGTCGGGTATTGACGATGAAAATTTGAATCTTGAGAGGACGATCAAAGGTCTCGAAGCAAAGCTTGACGCTCTAGAAGAGCAAAAGGCAAAGCTTGAAGCAGCAAACGAGTCGAGCTGTCTTCAGCTAACGACTTTAGAGGAGCGAGTGGAGAAAGCTGCTAGTGAAATTGCAACGTTGTCCGTTGAGAAGAATGAGCTGATTAACCTGCAGCAATCGCTGGAGCAAAACTTGTCGGCTCTTCAGGATGAAAAGAGGCAGCTAGAGCAAACCTTGGAAGAAACCACTTCGAAACTAAGCGATGAATTGGAGCAGGTGACAGCACGAGCAACCGAATTGCAGGCACAGCTTACGCAAAGTAGTGCTGAAAAGGAAGAGCTGTCGATGGCTCTGTCGGAGCTCCGAGAGCTTTTTGAAACCGAGAAGTCGACGAACGTAGAAGTCACTTCAAAGCTCGAGTTGGAGACAGCAGAGAAGGCAACTCTGGAGAACAAGGTTGGAGTGCTAAAGCAGATGGCAGAGAAGGCGTTGCAGTCTCTACAGGCCAGTCGTGACGAGCTAGCTGAAGCTGAATCGCGTGCGGCTATTCTACTGGAGGAGCGTGATACAGTGAGTGCATTGCTGCGTGAAAAGCAGTCTGCGAGCGAGACGTTGACTAGTCAATGTGAAGACCTACAAGGGCAGGTGGACAAGCTGAATACAGAGCTTGAGAAGCTGGAACAGAAACGAAGTGAGGAGGCAGACGCTGCTGAGGAGACTATTCGTAATCTGACGGACGCTAAGACAACATTGACGGAGTCCTTAAAGTCTCTTAGACAAGACTTGGCTGAAGCTGAGTCATGCGTTATGGTATTGGTGGAAGAAAGGGATGAAGCAAGAAAGGATCTAACCGCAAAAGACTTGAAGATTGAGGTGATGACAACCCAGCAAGGAGAACTCAATCTAGCAACTGAAAAACTGGAGAACGAGCTAAACACTTTACGCAGTACGAGCACAGCTAAAGCAGAAGCAACGGCGAAGACGATTTGTGACCTCGAAAAGTCAAAAGCTCAAGCAGAGAAAGCAGTTGATGACTTGAAGGATGAGCTGCTTCAAACAGAAGAGTCACTTCAGTCGGTCCAAGAGCAGCTTGCTGAGTCTAAGCTGCGTGTTGAAGCGCTGGAAGAAGAACGTGATGCTACTCGGACTTCTTTGAATGAAAAGGAATCGACACACGAAACGCTATGCGCAGTTCGAGAGGACTTGCAGAAAAAGGTGGATGTCCTGGTGTCGGAATTGAACGAGCTTCGAGAAACAAGCTCGGCGGAGTTGGTAGCTGCAAACGAAAGCATCACTTGTCTGAAAAATGCAGAGGTTGAAGAAGCTGAAAAGATGGCTTCTCTTCGTCAGGAGCTAACAGAAGTTGAAGGATGCGTGATGGTATTAGTAGAAGAGCGTGATGCCGCGAAGAAGACACTGAGTGAGCGAGAGCTGACTCTTGAAGTTCTCAACTCGGAGCATGGCGAACTTCAGCTGAAGAGCCAATCGATGGCTACAGAAGTGGAAGCTTTGCGAGCCAAAAGTGCAGCGGACGCTCGAGCTGCAGAAGAGATTGTGCAAACCTTGAAGGAGGAATTGAAATGTGCAACGGACTCATTAGAATCATCTAAGAAGGAGTTGGCGGAGTATGACGTGCGTGTGGCTTCCCTGACAGCCGAGTGCACTGCTGTTGGTAAAAAGCTGAATGAAACAGACACCGAACGCGAGTCTTTGCGTTTGCAAAAGGAGGAGCTGGACCGTCACGTCGACGATCTCGAGATGAAGCTGAAGAACCTGGAAACTCAGCACGCAGTTGCGTCAGAGTCTACCGATGCGACCATATGTGTGCTAAGAGCGTCCGAGGTAGAACTGAAGGAATCGTTGAATTCAATTCGAAAGGAACTGTCAGACGCAGAGTCACGCTCAGAGTCGTTAGTGGACAAATGTGATGCTCTCACGAACGATTTAGATGCAAGTAAAGAGACGATAAACAACTTCACAACGCAAACTACGAAGCTTGAAAAGCGCATCCAGACGCTGGAGAGCGAGCTGCAGGAGCTGCGAAGCCAGCACGAGAGCGATGCACTGACAGC
>NQFO01001671.1:0-33958 GCA_003991265.1 Pseudoperonospora humuli
TGGAAGGTACCGATGAAGCCATTGAGGTCCGTGACAATAATGACGAGGAGCTATTGAACCAGCGCCAAGATGAGATTTTTGCTCTGGAAGCTATATACGACGAGAAGCTCAAGGTCAGAGCACTGGAAGACGACTCAAGCGCTCAGCTGTTGACGTTTGAAGTCAGCGATGCTCTTCGATTGCACGTCTTTCTACCGACTACATCCCGATATCCATTCGAGCTGCCACTTGTTGCTTTAACATCCACTGAAGCACAACATCAGCCACATTTGCTTGCGGCATGTGGAGAAGCATTGAAAAGCTGTATGCATTCGATTGGGGAGCCAATGCTGTACGACATTTACGTTGCGATTGATACATACTTGCAAGACAAGGAACGTCTGTCGTGTCGTGTGTCTCGCATTCAGCTTTTGAAAAAGAGGGACGTGGGTAAAGAGATTGCAATCGAGACTTCCAGCAAGAAGGAGGTGAAAGGCGACGACAAGTCTCGAAAAACGAGAAATGGTCGCAATGGCAATCACCGCAAGAGCTCCAACACTCACTACCAATCGAAATGTGTTGACGTGGAAGCTGTTAAGCAAGTAAGCAAAAGACTGGTGCAGCTAAGGACCGCAAAAAAGGACCAGCCGAACTTCCAGCAGATGCTTGTCGCTCGTGCGCAGCTTCCTGCAAGCAAGGAAGAGGCTCACGTGCTCCATTGTGTCGTGCACAATCAAGTGGTGCTGATTTGCGGTGCCACAGGTTGTGGTAAGACGACTCAGGTGCCCCAATTCATTCTCGACGACTATATCAACCGTGGCGCTGGTGGCGAGTGCAACATCATTTGTACTCAGCCACGTCGCATTGCGGCCATTGGTGTGGCTTCACGCGTGGCACAGGAGCGATGCGAAGACATTGGTGACCTTGTGGGCTACCAGATTCGTATGGACGCAAAGAAATCGTCCAACACGCGACTGTTGTTCTGTACGACCGGTGTCCTTCTTCGACGTTTACTCAACGATCGGCAGCTGTCTGGTGTCTCGCATGTGATTGTCGATGAAGTCCACGAACGCAACGTGGATACCGACTTCCTGCTGTCGATCCTCCGTGACTTGGTGCCCCAGCGTCCGGATCTGCGAGTCATTTTGATGAGTGCTACCATGAACTCGGAGCTCTTTGTGACATACTTTTCGTCACTTACGCGCATGCCGTGTCCTGTCTTGGACATTCCTGGCTTCACTTACCCCGTCGAGTGCAACTTTCTCGAAGAAATCCTAGACCAAACTCACTACGACGTGCCAAAGTATTTGCTCAAGGACAGGAAACAGACGAAGAAGGGCAGTGAACAGGAAGATGCGGGAGACAAACGTGCATCGAACGTGACATTTGACGAGATGGCGGCGCGTGTGGACGATTCCAAGATTGATTACGACCTCATTGTGCACTTGGTTCGCTTCCTCGTGTTGGAGAAATCACAACGCGCCGGCGAATCGAATGGAGCCATTCTCGTCTTCTTGCCAGGCACGGCTGAAATCAAGCGGCTCGTTGAGATGCTGACCCACGGCAACGGCGGACTAGCGTCGAAATTGTGGACTCTGCCTCTTCACGGCTCCCTCTCTGGTGCTGATCAGGCGATGGTGTTTAAGTCTGCCCCTGCAGGTCGAACGAAGGTCATCGTGAGCACCAACATTGCCGAAACGTCCATCACCATCAATGACATCACTGCCGTGATCGATTCCGGCAAAGTGAAGGAGATGGTGTATGACAGCCGTGCTCGACGTTCCCAGCTCTTGGACTGCTGGGCGTCTCGTGCAGCGTGTGACCAACGCAAGGGCCGTGCAGGACGGGTTCAGGCTGGCACGTGCTACCGACTCTTCTCCCGTAAGCGGTTCGCCGCCATGGACGCGCAGCTGTCGGCCGAAATCCATCGCGTGTCACTTGAACAGGTTTGCTTGCAGATCAAGAAGCTAGACCTGGGCTCGATCAAGGGGTTTCTCTCAAAGGCCATCGAGCCGCCTGTGGAGGATGCTATCGACGCAGCTATTCGAGAACTAGTGGATATTGGTGCATTCCGACTGCTTGGCGAGTCTCCCAACGTCAAGAGCAGACACGACGAAGAGGTGGTCTTGACGCCACTTGGCCATCACTTGGCCATGCTGCCACTCGACGCTCGGATCGGAAAGGTTTTGATCTATGGATCCATTCTGCGTTGCATTCACCCCGTGGCTATCATTGCGGCGTGCATTTCAAGTCGCAATCCGTTTCTAATGAGCATGTCGGACCCAGAGATGCGCGCAAAGCAGGACGCCTTGAAAAAGGAGCTAGGCGGGAGCTGGAAAAGCGACCACTTGCTACTTTGGAAACTAGTCGAGCGCTATGCATCTCTGCGAGGTCAGAAGATGAGGCGTGGCTTTTGTCGCGACGTCGGACTCTCCTACGACACTATGGAGTCCATCTTGGACCTGAAGCAGCAGTATTTGCAGCAATTGTCGGGCTTTAACGAACCATGCAGCGCCGACAACCTCAATGAGAATTCCGACGCGCCGCGCATTATCAAGGCCGCGCTTTGTGCCGGCCTGTACGCGAATGTGGTGCAAGTGGTGTACCCGGAACAAAAGTACTTTCAAGCTGCCCATGGTGTCATCGAAGAGGACCACAACGCAAAGCAGATCCGATACTTTGTACGCTCGTCGACAGAGACAGAGCAGCGCGAGCGTGTGTTCCTGCATCCGTCATCGATCAACTTTTCACAAACGAGTTACGATTCACCGTGGCTCTTGTATACGGAACTCGTGCAAACGTCCAAAGTGTTTGTGCGAGAGAGCACCATGGTGAACCCTTACGCGCTGCTGCTATTTGGAGGGCACCTCGAGGTGCTACACGAAAAGAACTTGCTCACGCTGGACGGCTTTCTTCGCTTCCACGCCGTCGCACGCATTGGTGTGCTCATTAAGTCCATTCGCCAGCATTTGGACCGATTGTTGATGGCGAAAATTGCCGATCCGAGCGTCGATATCGCGCAGAGTCAAGTGGTGACAGCCATCAGCTATCTGCTGAAAAGCGAAGGAATGTGACGAGTCGCACAAGGACGTAGCGTCAAGTGCCTCGATAAGGCAACAAAGATGTCGTGGAATGAGGTCACGAGTGTTACGTAGGAGAGGAGCGCTTTTCACTAGTTTAACGACCCCCACAAACTGCCACAACATGCAACTTAGCGTGACGAATATCCCAAACGAAGCATCAAGTGGTGCCAAATGTCCCGCACGCATTTGTGTCAAAGTCTTTCACCCACATGAAAACCGATCGAAAAAGTGGGTCATGACGTCGATAAAAGCATGAAAGCTACACAAAACTTCCACTTCCACGTCCGTTATGACCATAAATTCCTCAGTGTGCGGCACCGCTCCACCCGTCGAGCTGCGTGCCCTCAACTTTGCCTTCGCTAAGGTGACAATCGGAGGACACCTCGTCAATCGGTTACAACATGATCCGATTACTAGTGAAGCCATCAACAACGATGACCGCGTCCTACGTGACGTGAATTTGACGCTCGAGCGTGGTCAATGCGTTTTGGTTGTAGGTGGCAATGGGGCTGGCAAGAGCACGTTGCTGAGTATCTTGGCTGGTAAACACTTGACGGCAGATGACACGGCTCTAGTCTTTGGTCGGGACAGTTTTCGAGACACGACGCTCAACGCTTTGAGGACTTTTGTGAGTGCCGACTGGGGACAACGTGCTGTGGCATTTGCATCGCATGCTATGGCCTACTCTGCCGACATGGCGGTGGAGGAAATGATGGTCAAGCTGCAGAGTGAACATCCAGAACGACGACAAAAGCTGCTGAAGGTGCTGCGTATTGACCCCAAGTGGCGTCTGCATCGACTGTCAGACGGCCAGCGTCGTCGTGTGCAGCTGTTCTTGGCCTTGTTAAGGCCGTCGCAGCTCATCGTATTGGATGAAGTGCTGGGCATGCTCGACATCGTCTCGCGGCAGAATGTCCTTGCGTTCTTGAAGGAAGAGGCAGAGACGAGACGAGCGACGGTGCTGCTGGCCACACACATCTTCGATGGCACGGACGTCTGGGCTTCGCATGTCTTGTACATTCGGCGAGGCACAGTGGGCTTCTATGGTCCCATTGAGCAATGCATGGGTAGTTCGAAAACCCCAATGTACAAGGTGGTGGAGCACTGGCTGCGCGAAGAATTGGCCGAAGACGATCGCGTCGAGAGTGAGGCAGTTGGAGCGAACGGTGAGTTCGATCTGGCCAACGCGCAAAACCGTGCGGGAGGATACGCAGCTGGTCGCTTGGGTGGCATTGACATCGACTCGTTATGAGAGCGGCCGGCGTTCGAACACGTGGCATACTTGACTCCGTGACGATTAGTAATAAACGACCTTGCTTTCTTGGCAAATGTGCGCATGGTGTTTGTTGTCGTTGGTCTTTTGACGATATTAGCGAAGCTCATACTTAGCAGACGAGCATCACACCGTCACGCATACTCTTCGTTGGCAGCTGAATGCTCGCAACGTGTCGAACAGACGCTAGTGACTGATAGCACTGTAAATGTGCATCGTCCATATTCAATTCGAACGATTTCAATACTTTTCTGTCGTTTTTGTCAAAGTTAGCTGCCGTCAATTTTTGATATTTGTCTTGCAATGGCTTCCACGCCGTCGATAGGCACCCTTCTGCTGCCCGAGATGGTAGTTGTCAGCGCCGAGAACTCGCGACAGCTCGAGAGGCGCTTTACCTTCTTGTGGACCTCGGCGCACCGCTTGCTGCCTACAAACGCGGTGCTGGCCAACCACATGATGTACGTGTCAACAATACCCATTTCGCGTCAAAAACTAAAGTAACATTTGCAACAGCGCTTCCATGATGCAATTAGCAAGGACAAATCAAGCTCAACTACCGCAGGCGGTACTAGACTACATCTGTGAGAGCTGTGGTGGGCTGTTGGTGCCCAGTGTGTCAGCGGATGTGCGCGTGGTGCCTCAGTCCCGCAAGTCTCCAGCCAACCGTCGACTAGCTCGGCAACGACGACGCGCCCATCTACAAAACGGCAGCAACGGTGCGCGTTTTGTCCATGAGACCTTGTCGAATGTCGTGGTAAGTAATACTGTCAGATCGGACCGATAGTGGAGTTTTGATATTTCTGACGTTCGTGTCAAAAATGCTTTAGAGAGTGGCATGTCATCGATGTCAGCATGTTAATGAACGAGCGGGTGGGTCGGTGATTCACAAGGCCAAGATGAAGAAACGAGGACGAGAAGAGCAGCAGACGACGGCTATTGCTCCAGACACGAAGAAGATGAAAGTGGACAGTGGAGAAGCTGCTCGAAACGATCAACCAAAGGCTGCGCTGAGTTCTGGTGCTCCTCTTGACCTGAAAGTGGCGTCTGCAAGTATCTTTGCAACAGCATCAAGTCCACCGAGAAAGCTGTTAGATGGTCCGAAGAAACGGAAAAAGAAGAAAACGCAACCGGATGCAGCTGTCGTTGCTGTCAAAAACAGTTTAACTTCTTTCTTACAAGGCCTCAGTTCGCGCAAGTGAACAAAGGAGTTCAAGTAGACGTATGATAGACGTTTGTCATTTGTATGTGTGTGTGTGAACTTGTTTACATGTGTGACGCATTGAGTGCAAACGAAGCTGACAAAGAGTCGAGTTTGTTGAGTTGTGTACGAAAGTCGTCAGTGCTGCTTTGCATGCTCCAAGATTGCATTGTTGACGGATATCGTGCGTTTGTCGATCGCGAGTAGCTCTTACGAGCGGCATTGTCCTGTTCAGGATCGTCGTTCTCGTCAAATGCTGTCAATTTAGGAGAAGGACATTTTTCAAGTGTCAATCCCGCGATTTCAAGCTGCTGGTTGATCTCAATACTGATCGGATCTGCGGGTCGTATCTCGAGAGCTTCGTTGTTATTCTCCACCGTATTGTCCAAGACTGGCACGCCATGTTCACTACCGGCCTTTTCGCGGGAACTACGCGCTTCAGCTTTCCGTTCCTTCATTCGTCTCGCTAGAATTTGGTTTCGCTCGGTAGACTTGAAAATCTTACCTAGAATGCCAAAGAGCTTTTCGCGTGGCGGATCTTTCTGCTCCTCGAGGATCTACAGAGTGACACAAGAGACGTGAATCAAGTGATATGTAGCTATCAATGTGCTCGTCAAAGCTCGTACCCGTCGAGTATCTTGGATCGGCATCTGTACCATGATCAGCGTATGGTTCTGTGCGAGTCCATCGTAGAATTGGAAAAAGCCGTCTACCGTAGTGTGATTTCCGTCCCAGAACAACGCCTGCAAACTCTTGTTCGTCGGCAAAACATCCCCAAGAACGTGTGCCAACGCATCTCCACATTCGTTGCCAGTGACGTCAAGCATCTGCAAATGTGCATGCGGTCGAGCCAGTGCTTGAACTGCGGCAGTGATGATGTGCGTACCAAAGACGTAAGAGCCCTCACACTTTAGACAGAGTTCCTTGAGACGGAGAGGTTTCGTCGCCGCAGAGTATGCCAAGAACGATGCCGATGCAACACCAGCTTCACTCGTTCCTAGCCAAGCTGCTGTTTTTGCCAACTGGTTATCATTGCAGTCCAACGCGCCTCCAAGCAAGAGAGCTAAAGCGTTTGCACCTGCCTGCTCAATGACACTTGGACCCAATGGAACGACGCCATTGCTGTAGCTTTGTTCCTTTTGTCGATTACGTTTGCGGTGTGCCTCACGTTTGACAAAGCCATTGCCTTCAAGACTTAGCGAATCCAGTGTCTTGCAACCTCGAATGGAGTGAAGCAAGAGCAGTGCCTGCAATCACAAAGACATAACGAAAGTAAGCGATGGAGTCACAACCTGCATCAAGGATCTGTCTGTCGACGTACCGCTTTGTCATGAAGACGTGTGTGGTCTAGTCGCAACGATGTTCGTGTCGTCCATAGCGATTCATCAAGAAGTTGCGCTAGAACTTCAGCGCGATGGCCACTCAGATCGTTATCGCTCAAGTCTACCATACAAGCCCAACTTCGATCAGTGTTTGCAAACATGGGCGCAAGGATGTTTTGCAAAAAGTGTTTGCGAAGGCCATCGGCACGATGTACGGTTTTCCCCTTCCGATGTGTAGCTGCGGTTTGAGCGACAACAGCAGCTTCAGAAAGTGCCAAGAGGGTGCCTTCCTTTTGCAATACGGAAGGCAGCAGTTTGTGAAAGGGACGATAGCGCTTCATACCACGCAAGAAAATCGTCGTGAGACTCTGCGATTTGCCCATAATGACACCGAGGTCTTGGCTTGCCTGGGTGCGCATCTGATTGTACGAGAGATCAAGCTGCAACAATGAAAATTCATGGAGCAATGTGTTGTGCTTGAGAGCTTGAACGAAGATGTTGATATCGAGTTGAGTGCGTGAAACATCGAGCCGTTGAAGCGCAAACGTCCCAGTAATCCAAGAAGCGAGAGCATTGGTGCCTTCAAGCCCGAGATGGTTTCCCGCAATGTTCAGCTCCAGTAATGAAGCTCCAAATGCTGTGCTCGTTGTCAAGGCTTGCAGAACGCGGCAGCATGATACAGACGTGAAACCACATCGTTCAAGCTGAAGGATCTCAAGACCGTTCACCAATAGCTCGAGTAGCGTTGCTAGTTCGGTTGCCATGGTAACTGTGAAGCGGTTGAAGGAAAAGTCTAGACGTCGTAGCAGCATCTGCTTCGAGTCATTGCCATTGTGTCGCATCGATGATTGTTGAACAACATGCTGGAGAATGCGCAATGCTCGAACTGATAGCTGCACATTGGTAAGACTGAAGCCTTCAATCGTGCAAAGTGGCGACAGCAACGCTTGGAAAAGGACGGTCAAGCTAGCCTGGCCCATTGCAAGGTCGCTAATGATAACATCCGTAAAGCAACGCGAATACTGCAATGTTCGTGCTAAGGCTTGGATCTCTTTTGCCTGGTAACTAACCACTGAACGCGACGAGAAAGGGAGACAAGTGTCAACGATTGAGCGAGCTAAAGCATGCAATGGAGTCGCTGACGGGTCTTGGAGATGATCGTAGCCATTGACACCAGGTGGAAACCCGAGACAATACTGAAAGTCCATGCATCCCGATGTTGTAGCACATTCTTCAAGACGGGTGGGTACACTATCACGAAAACGAACGCCAAGGTCGTCACAAAAGGCATGGTATGCCGTCAACATTGCAGTAAACATTGGGTTTTCGATACGAGGCTCAATCGCGTCGACATGCGTCTTGTCGTCGTTCTGATTGTGACTCTGTCCATGCACGTCGTCATTGTCGGGGAAAAACTCGCGCCAGTGGCAATCGGGAGGGAGATTCACGGACGGCATCTGATGCTGTGGAAAAGTCAATTGCAACGCATGCAGTAGCCGCTGTAAAAGTCGCACAACATTTTCACTATGTACGCCTGGATCAAAGTGCAGTGATACAGGTTCTTCGGTCGTTTGCTTTGGTGAAATGACGAGTCGAATTGAAATTGTCGGAGAGCAGTCAAGTGTTGAGGAAGCGGGAGCGATTACAGCAGTGGATTGTGAGAGTGAGCGCATTGCAGTGAGGTTCCGGACATGCATGAGTTGATACACTTGGCGTAATGCCAGTGTCTTGCGAAAAGCAGTCTTCTTGCGTTTAAGAATCCACAGTCGTAGAGCCGAGATCACCAAAAGCCTTGGACGGAACGTAGCTCGCGACTTGTGCAGCATCACCCACTTGACCACCAACGGCGTGTCATTGCGCCCTGTAAAGAGTTTCTCGATTGTGGTCGTTTCTTGCAAATCAAGCTCAACGTAGCTGAGGCGGTTGATAGGCCAGACGATTGAGTTGATCGTCGTGTCTTTGTCATCATAAGTGACGGATGTTTGCATGGTCCAGTGGTGTATTCGAGATGCAAAGGAGTCGTGGATGACATGGCACTGCTTAGTATTGAGCTCGCGGTTTTACTTCGTAAATATAGCGAGTAGTACTAGAGAAACCTAGCGGACATGGTGATAACGGATGACGACAGAGCACTTTAATTCGAGTAGATGCATCGATTACACCAAGTTCGTGTCGACTATACAATTGGTGCATGTGCTACAAAGCACTCAGGCTATCCGTTCACGCGTCTTCGTTGGGCTGGAACTTGCAAGTTGCGAGTTGCAACGTCTGCTAGCAATTCCAGTGAAGTAGGTGCGTCTGCGTATGGCTTAGTCTTCCAACACTTCGGAAAACACGGCGACATCTGGAGTGACAAAGATTCCTCGAGCTTAGTTCGCGTTTTGACCGACAATGAGCCATTCAGTTGCAGCTTCACCTCCACTTCCACTTTGCCTTGTGGTTTGTAGTGCCTTCCTATCAGCATCGTCTTGTCTTCTTCGTGAATCGCAGTCTCCGGATCGGCACTCGGGTGACAAAGCTTGGGCTTCTTTGCAAACTTCTTTCTGAAAAACCATGCCGGAAAGTTCTCGAGGTCGCGGCCATGCGTGCGCTTGAGAGTCTTAAGACGCTGCCGCAAAGTCTCCTTGGATTTCTTTGCACTTTTCATCTGTTGGGCTAATTTATCCCATAGAATTTGCCGGCAATGGCGTGAGAACACTAGCGCTAACTGAACAAGCTGCCGATCTTCATCGTCCGTGAAGTCTGACATGCTCAGCACGCCAACAGATACATGAAGATTAGGGGGACTTGCCGACAGAACTTGACCAGACGTTGTCGGTCTCCATCAACTTGACGGAGCCAAAGAAATAGACGCAATGCAACCGTTTGTACGAATTCTGCGGGTTTGGGAGTCCATCATTCAGTTAAAGCAGTGGGCTGGAATTGAAGTTGAACTCGAGAACAACCGATGACACGCTGTCTACCATACGGCCAAGCGAATAACTGTCATGTGTACAGTACCCACAGTAAGCACAAGCACTAGGAATCGTTGAGAGTGAGCTGAACGCCAATTTCTTTGTATTACTACTTCCGCAAGCACCAATGGTTTTGCGTCCGGTAGACGGATGCTTATGTGAACAGCGTCTGCCAAATTGACGGTTTGACCCAGTTGTAGCTGTTTCGGTGGACAGCCTGTATCAACGGCAAAATAACAAGCGTTATGATCGAGCAAAGCATAGGCAAACGACAATAGCGTACCTCTTCGGCTTGGGACAGCAGTTTCTGCAGCACAGCGCGATGGCGATCAGACAGCAAGGGAGGCTCCTTGATTGCAGTCGTACCTGTTACGCGTTCTTTCTGCTCTCGATTTTTCTTTTGCGCACGCTCGATATCAAACAAGGACTCGAAATACTTGAGTTGAGTGTACAAGGCGCTGTCCGGGTATTCAAAAGTAGTTAGCGCTCTACACCCTGATGCAGAGCAAATATTGCCGTTTCCACGAAGCGATTGCTTCTGTGTCCGCGTCTTGCACGTCACGTCAGAGCAAATTGACCACGCCTCATAGTATTTCTTCGTTGCTAAGCGCGTTGCGATATGGAGGCGGTTCGAAAGTACCGCTTGCATATCATCGCCGACGTTTCCGTAAATGCCTTCCTGGTCAAATCCCCAAAAGTCCGCTTTACATACCGGGCAAAGCAGTCCACTACAAAGTGAGTTGTCCTTATCGGAAGTAGCGAATACACCAGGGAAAGCACTAGCCATCTTGCATCGGTCGCAAGTGATCTCCAGCGGGACACAATCCTTGAATCGGTCAGCATCGTTTTGTAGAACGCTTGGGATCGCGTCGCCGATGTCTTCATCGCCAAAATGGTTGGCAGAGTGCGAGAACTTGGCAGTGTCGAGACCCAAGCAATGTGCCAGCTGCGGGCTTGATGTTCCTTCGATGTGAGCGCACAATCGATTTACCGGTGGATGAATTTGTGACTCAAGGTACCACTCGACGTCAATATTGAGCTTTCCATTAGCCCGCTTCACCTCGTCCGGATGATAGGCACGACGGCCACTTCCAGGCTCTTCCTCCTTGCAAAGCACGTATGGAATGTGCATGCCAGCACCAACAGGCTTTCCCAGAGCACGTAATGCGATCGCCACTTGCACGTGGTATTGCTTCGCACGATCTGGGTATTGCTCGGGTTGCTTGTTCAAGCTCTTCGTGATGACGTACTGCTCAATTGGCTCTTTTCCGGACCGCATGCGTTCCGCCACCTGCTCCAAATGCTCGTGGATGCTCTCCACGACATCGTCCCGAGAGTTTCCAGACAAGATAAAGTCAAGTATCTCGTTACCCACCGCCTTTGAAATGACGCACCAATCGCGACGCACCATATCAAGACCCTTGACTTCCTTTTCGAAAATGGGCTCACCGTTTGGCCGCTCTTTCAATACCAATGCCGCGTACTTCTTTTTGTTTAGAAGCAGAATCCGCTTGAAGATATAGTCCACCTCAAGTTCCACTAGTCTAAAGTGCTTGTTACACTGAGCTTGAATCTCACGACCAATGCGCTTGGCCTCGTCAAGGCTGTCAGTGCGCGAATCCACCATGATGGAATCTGTATCGCCATAAATCACATCATAACCACATTCCTGTTCTGCCACTTCCTTCGCTCGCTGTAAAGTCTGACGACCTGTCGATGTAATCAGCGCAGCAATGGGCTTTGCATAAAACCGCGAGAAGCGGAAACCCAAACAACCATACATCGAGTTTGCCGTCAATTTGATTGCCTTTTGACGAATATCAAGCAGATTAGCCTTCTCGATGTTGCCCTCCTTCCGTTCCTGCTTCAGCTGCTGTTTCACTTGTTTGCGCGACTCCAGTAAGCGCTTGATCACAGCTGGCAAAATGCCAGGCTCACATGCGCTACTTGGTAGAGCCGGGATCTCAGAATCAGCACTAACATCGGCACCATCAGGATTTTGGTCTATATCTTCGTCATCCAAGACGTCATCGTTCGCCACTTGCGGTATCGACTTTGATTTCTTTTTCTTCTTTGAAGACGAAGGCACTCCAGCCACGTCCTCGTTCAGTTGTCGCTCTACAGTGGTGAAACAGATATTATATTCCTGCCATTTCAACACGCCGTTAGTTTTGATGAAAACACAAAGTCAGGCAAAAACCCACGTACGCGAATGATGGACGGATACAAACTCATGAAATCCAGCAGCACCACGAAATTGTCGTAGAGACCCTTCTTCGGTGCAAACACCATGCCGCCTGCATATGATGCCTCTCGTCTCTTGTTCGACCTATCAGCCTCAGTTCTTGTTTTGAATTTCTCAGGCACAATAAATTTATTCTTCGACCGACTGAATTCGTGGAGAAGCAGGTATTCAATCCGCTCTGCACGCTTGTTTGCCTCCAGCGTACGAGTCCACATGTAACCGCACAAGTTGGCGAGCTGCTTTGACAGCGGCAGAATCTCAAGCTTATGCATCAGGTGAAGCACAAACATGGCATCGTCTAGCGTGTGACGAAGAAACTTTACGAAATTATTGGGACCACCAAGAAGAATTTGGGGGATCTCAGTCATCTCGACATCCAGTCGTTGCTTGTGCAAGAGTCGCTCCACCAAATGTGAGAGCGTGTAGTTATTCTGTGAAGACAGCAGCTCCTTTGACGACACGTATGTATCACAAAATAGTCGTCCATTGACCATGTCGTCCATCCTGTACTCGTTCCAGCCTTCGCCTACATTCATCGGGTTCAAACGACCACGACGCAATCGCGTCAACTTTGACCACAAGCCACCAAGCTTGAAATTGTCGATACGCGAGATCAGCAGCTCCAATACATATTTGTGTAAGTTGTGACCAACGATCACGTCCGGGTCTTCGAGTTGAACACGCGTGAGAAAGTAGCTCAGCATTACACGCTCATTGACTTCTACATGCAGACGCTCGCTGTTGATGCCCAGCGCGCCATTTTCCATTTTCATCCCAAAGCGATCGTCCTTCTGGACCGCCTCAGCATATGACTGGGGGAAACCGTTATTCCCATCAAGCGGACGAATCGCTGTGAAGTGCGACAACGTGCGACGTACGCCATTCGCACCCATGCCAGCTCCATCGGCGCTTATACCAGACTCCGTGATAGCAGAAAGCGCAACTACCTCGTGCTTGCCAGTGTTGGGGTTGCAAACACTCTTGAGGCTGAGGCTCATCACAGTAAGAGGAGGTGGGGACATACCACCAGCAATTGAGCGCACATCCTTCGGGTCGAACGTCTCGAACTCCATTTTGCAGAAGCTGACACCCTCGCTACATTTACGAACATTCTTGATTTCAATCCATCCCGGCCCCAAAAGCCGGCGAGTAAGCAGAAAGTTTTCCAGCGGTCTAGTGAACGCTCCACAAATACGGGAGAACGTCTTTCCACCTTGCGAACAGAAGTTCGATGGTGGTGCAGGGTATCTAGCAGGGTATTTCACCTTCAAAAATAAATTCTTGCCACGCGGGATGCTCGCTTCTTCGAAGGCATAGTTGCGTTCCACAAGTTTGGTCCTGAATACTTCCTGATCACGCTTGCTAGCAATGCACGAAGGAACCAGGATGTTGTGAATTTCCTCGTGTATCTTCATCCAAGCCTCCTGCTGCTCCTTCTTACTCAGTTCGACCAGCGGAGTACCCTTAGGAACGAGGTACATATAACGTTGCAGGTTGTTCACAACCACGCAGCAGCTCCTGAACGTAGGCGGCTGCTTTGTACCTTCTGGGCTTGGGACCTTCATCTTTCCAATGAGGTAAATCTTGCCCGGACGCTCGCGCACTTCAACCGCGTCCATCCAGTACATTTGGATCGAGTCCGCTGCGGCTGGCGGTGCTTCAGTCACCGTGCCGTCAGCTGCAAAAGCGTCTGCCATCGCAGTATTTGGATCATCTCCAGTAGCCTGCCACCATTCAGCAACTTCATTTGATGGGACGGCGCTCATCGTCACATCCTCCGGTTGAAGTCTTTCCTCCACTGGAGCAGCCAGAGCTCTAGCAGTAGGAGCCGACGTCTGCAGCTGCGCTTCCCGAGCTTTGCGCAGCATCATCTCTCTTTTGCTCATGACAGGTTTGGCAATTTCCGTTTGTTCGTTTTCCTGCTTCTTGGCATTTTTTTCTTCGACACTACGCTCCGTCTTATCGTCTTCGTCAGCACTCGCCTCCTCCATCACTTCATCTGTATCCTCTGGGTCGTACGAATTATCAGCGAGCTCCATCGTTTCCTCTCGCTCTATCGTCTCCTCTCGCTCCTCTTTACTCAAAGGCGTTGAGCTACTAGCAGCAGGAAACGAATTCCTGGCACTAAACCCTGACGCTCCACTTGAGAACGTTGACGATCCCGTCGAGTACGACGTGGGTCTGACGTAGTTCTGTCGCGACTCTGTTGGGTTACTCGTCAAGTCGTCTAACATACTGTCCAAATCGATATCGATCTTAGCACTAGCACTTGCTTTCCCTGCACGTTTTACTCCATCACCTGCACGTGTCCCAGCAGCTTTCTTTCCCGTCGACGCAGAGAAAAACATGTTTGTGATCTTCTGTCCGTCTCCTCCTCCAAGCTTCGCTCTTTGCATTCTTTTGGTCCGTCGTGCATAAGAAGAGGATAGCGCTCCCGCACTGCGTTTTTTGCCTGTGGCGTCGCCGTCATCATCATCTCTCGCTCCGGCGTCGTCCTCCGGATCCGACTCGAAAAACTGTTCTTCTCCGTCATCGTAGTAGCCCATCTCCCCATCGTCATTTTCCACGAATGGCAAGCCTTGACGTCGCTGCCGCACCAGATTCTCGTACTCTTGCTCCGTCACAGCCTTGTAGATACTCTCCTCCTGCGGCTTATACTGCGCCAAACGAGAGCTAGTGGCGACGACATCGTGCGAGTCGCCCTCGCGCATGCGCTTAATCTCTTCCAGCGCCTGCTTACGACCAGAGCTACCACGGCGAGGACCCGCGCTCGTACGCCGTGAGCTCATCTTGCCTTGACGGTGGACGTCTCAATGCGGAATGGTGGTCGAGCGGCGTGTCAAAAAAGGAAACCTCTGCAACATACTCTAGAATGCCCGAGTACCTGTATTACATTATACTATCAATTGATACGTACTAGCACGTGACCTTGCTTCGATGCCTGTCAAAAGTAATAGCTTTTCTATAATTACAGCGTATATTCGCCAATCATGTGCCTTCGCGGACTGGTTTCCCGCCATTTTGATTACCTAAACTGAGAGAAATGGCGTCGGCGATGGCGACCAAGCGGCTGCGGAAGGAGTATCTGGCGCTGCAGAAGAACCCGGTGGAAAACATCCGCGCAGCGCCGCTGGAGAAGAATATCCTGGAGTGGTATTACATGATCTCCGGGACGAAAGGCACGCCGTATGAAGGGGGGTTCTATCACGGCAAGCTTTGCTCGTTCATGGCTGTTGTCTTCTTTTATGTATGATTTGTATGGGTTACTTGCTCATAAGCTGAATTGCTGCTGATGTTTTTATATCGTAAGTAGTGATACTTAGAACATTACGCCAGTAGCTTTTTCCTTATCGCAATTTACCACCGAAAACATTCCTGGAACATTCTTTTACCATTTTAACGACGCAACCTCTCGACCACGAGCCTCATTCCACATTCTGCCGGCTAAAGAAAAGATATTGGATCTTTTCTGTGCGATTGTTGACGTGGCGGGCAGCGTGTTCCCTGTGGACAACAACGCGGGTCAGTCGGTGTAAGACTTGAAAAATGCGATCTGGGACTAGATCGAAAAAATGTTTATTTACAGCGATAAGTTCAGGAGCGTCATTGCTTCGAGCCTGCAGCTCTTCCTGGTGAAGACGGAGGGTGGCGCATGACTGACATCAAAGGATCCTGATGTGACTTCTATGCGAAGTGGGGGCATTGGTGAGCAAGTAAAGACACTATTGAACGTGGAAACGAACTCATCAAACGAGATTGGCGACGTGTTTGAAGGTGCTCCGACGAAAAAGACGATTCACATGCTGGTGAAGGCTCCGAAGGGTGCTGGAGATGATGTGGCGTCAACGGGGCCCTCGCCTGCTCCACCGGCGGCAGTACATCGTCATTTCGAACGTCTTAAGCGATGGGCTACGATAAACGATATGATCCACCAGAATGATCGGGACGGATATTAGAAGTCGAGCAATCAAGACGCAGGATGCGGGCATCTTTGGTCGAAGCGAAATGTGATGGTATTCCGCAAGGCATTGCCCAGAACGTGGTCGGTCACGAAGCTTTGTGTGATGTCGAAGGACTGGACCGGGCATTTGGTAGTGTTACAAGCTATCTCAAGTGGCTATTCATAAGCGATGACGACGAGACAATTTGACGGATCGATAAAACGCTCAAAATCCGTCGATTGATGCCGTCAAAGGAGTCGTTGAAGAAACTTTTCGACATGATTTATGGGATGCTCTCGAACAAAAAGCAGGCATCCCAGCTACTTATTGCATCAAAGGATATAGTTTTGATCCCGATATATACATATTGCTTCAGAAACATTATTTAATAATCCCGATATATATGAGGTTAGTAATTGTCACGCGTTGGGTATTAGCTACTTGGTATATTGGCAGCTCCGCTAGTTTCATCTGTCGCTAAGCGCTAGCTAGACTATCATGTAGTATTGTCCTCAAACCTTAGTCTACACAGATGACTACAGACACTTGTAGTTCTTGTTAGTAGCTATCATACTCAAGTTGCATATGCATGAGCCCCAGTTCCTCTGCCGGAGCTCTCTGTATACGTTTATGTAGTAGTGCCGCCTACTCGCGTATGTCAGCACTTGGTCGTAGCAGAACGGCACGATCAGCCTATCGGCGCGTTGCTGCTCACGCATCTGCTCACAGTAATAAACAAAGATGATTCTAGCACGATCAAGTACGGCGAACATTGACCTTTTTGATGTATCGACCCTTGTCGAGTGTCAACGTCCCGCTGTCCTGTACATCAATCACTTCATGCGGTCTGTCGAATAGCGGCAGCGCCTTCCCTTGGATGTGATGACTTCTCGTTCACTAGGTAAATTGGAAACTGAATTAATGTAGGTCCTTAGTTTGCTACCCTGTGCTATTCTAAGCCTACCCTTCTGGATCCTTCTAGAAGCTTCTTCAGTGACGTCATTAGATGACGTCACTGATGACGTCAGACTTATCCTTTTTTTTACTTTTTACTCTGTAATTACTCCTGTACTAGGCCGTACGTACCTAGCGGCCTAACATTGGACGCCCGCGTTGCGGCATAGAAGCACCATATCTCCTGGAGCGTAGTTCCACGTCTGCCGCTTTCTCTTTTCATGACCGTTTTTCTTTTTAATCTACTCGACCATGCGTTGATGCTCTTTGACTCAATGTGTCTTAAGATTGATGTCAAACACGATGTCCCGCCCGAATGTCTGTTGTGCTGGTGACGCTTGCGTCATAGAGTGGTGTGCTGCACGGAGGTAGAAGGTCGTGTTATTCAGAAATTGTTCCCAGTCTGCTGCCGTCTTAAGGTTCTATGTGCGCATCTTGTTACCAATGACTCGGTGAAAGCGCTCAATCACGGCATTTGCTTGGGGATTGCGAACCGTTGTGGGAGCATGTTGGATGCCGTAGCTATCGAGCAGCTCAAGAAATTCTTTCTTGAACTCATTGCCACCATCGTATATTCATCGCACGGGTCGCGGGTAACGATTTAACCAGTATCTGTCCAGTAAGAAAGCTGCTTCGACGCTGGTCCCATCCATAGCATGAAGTAGCTCGATCAATCTGGTAGAAGTGTCAATAATCGAGAGAGCCCGAAATTTGTTTCCCGAACAGTTCAATTGAGTCAACGGCAATTTTATGCCATGGCCACGCAATCGCCTTTACTGCAGGCAGTTTGCCATATCGTACAGTTGGATGCTTTGCTTTTGCACACAATAAGCAGGCCTCGACGAACTTAATCGTGTCGATGTCCGTCTTGGGCCACGTGAATATGTGTGCGATAGTGGCTTTCATTGTGTCAGCACCAGGGTGAATCAACCATTTGTGATAAGTGTCCAGTAAATTGCCTCGAAGTGACCTCGGCACAATTACTTTCTTTGAGTGAGCATCCACTCAAAGCTGTGTACCACCTAGCTCTCGCTTTTTTGTTTTGGGCACCAAAACATCCTTATCTTGCTCACGGGCAATAGTCTTCAAATCCATGTTGAACAGCACGTAATCGCTAGTGTCGTTCATCGCAGCTAAGCTCGGCTTTGTATCATCACTTGTACCACTTTTCTCCTCCAGTTCGGTGGTCGTAACATCTTCTCGTGGTAGTCTGGAGAGAGCGTCGGCAACGATGTTTCTCTGACCCGGAATGTAGTGAAAGACCGGACCGAACTCTTCAATCTCTAGTCTCCAACGCATCATGTGTACATCATGGAAGGTGGTGTATGTCAAACTCAAGTGGTCGGTGAAGAGATGAACGTTTTTACCAAGCAACAGGCTACGAAACTCGCGTAGCAGCAACACAATGCTCAGTAGCTTCAAAGGGCTGGCCGGATACAAGCATTGTGCTTCGTTGCACTTCTTCGACCAAAAGATCAATGGTCGTTCGTGTTGCGTGATCACTGCCCCAAGTTGCAGTTTCGATGCGTCCGTATACACGTAAAATGGTTTTCCGGATTCCAGAAATGCCAGTCGGACCGTGTTTGCAAGTGTTTTCCTGACTTTGTCGAATGCATCTTGGTGCTTAGCCTTCCATAAGAACGGGCGGGCGGGTGACATCATCGATGTCAGCGGACTGATGAGCTCTGCGCGCCTTGGAATCATGTCCCGGTAGTAATTAACCATACTAACAAAAAGACGCAGATCACGGCGGTGGTGCGGAGGTGCAATAGCTATGGTTGCATCAAGTTTCGTTGGAATAGGTTTAAAACCATTCTTGCTCCATTTATAGCCGAGGTATTCCACAGCGTCAGCACAAATCTTGCTTTTCTTTGAATGCAGCGTCAAACCTGCATCATTTAGCCGCGTAAAAACAATACACAGATGTTTCATGTGATCGTCGAAGGTTGCTGAGATAACAAGGATGTCATCCAAGTATACTCGCACGTACAGTAAGTCCCCTAGTAGCTCGTCCATCAAAATTTGAAATTCGTCTGGTACTGTAGATATTCCCATAGGTAGTCGATTAAACACGAATTTTCCAATACCTGCCACGACGATTGCAGTTGCTTCACGGTTGAGTGTTGCTAGTATCCGTGTGTAGTAGCCGAGGGCTTATCAAATGATGAAATATACGATGGCCTCGGTATAGACCGAATCATCTCTGGCACTGAACGAACGGGATAAATGCTGCGGCAAAGCCGCTTGTTCAATCAGCGAAAGTCACACACAAACCTGACCGTTCCATCATTTTTCGGAATTACAAAAGCTGGTGACGCCCACTCGGATGAGGAGTCAGGCGAAAGAACACCAAAGACAATCTACCTTTTGATTTCATTCCTCGTAGCTTTATAATTGGCCAAAAGAAAAAGAAATGATCTGCCCACGTACGTATCGGCGTCTGGCTGCAATGAAATCACGTATAGCTCTTTTTAAAATGTACTTAACTTGCCGGTAAATAGCTTGGAAAACTTGGCAGCTTGGTTATAAATCATCGTTATCTAGTCGACGCGTTGCAATCATTTGAGAAATAGGCGCTACACCGATTTCTTCTACTGCAACCTCAGCTCTACATTCCATGTCTGCGGACAGCACGGCTGCCACTGGCTTGGCATCACGTCTGCCGATGGGCATTTTTATTTCAATTCTGTCCCACTTCAACGTGCAATCCTCAAAATCGATAACCATTTTCTGCTTCCACATAGAGTCCTTGTCTTGCATCACTGGGTAAAGTAGTGTCTCGGTCACGCGAAACTGCTGGGAGCAGCTGCGGTTGTTTGAGACAGTCAGCAGTCGAAGTGTCGATGTAGCAATGTGCGTGGTCGGACCAACCGGGTTGTCAGCCTTGCGAAAATAAGCGGTCTTTTGTTCCAAAACTACATCATCAGCCGATTTGCACTTCCATGCGAGGAACTTTACTTAGGGTCGACACTTCCGACTCAACCATCGGAGCCATTTCATCATGTGTTGGTGGTCGACAAATTTGAGCTGCGGCGAACTCGTCGTCTTATCATTTTTGAACTTTTCATCATCACAGCCATTTCTGCTCTTGCATGGCTGCCATGGAGCTGTTTTTGCTTGTGTACATATTTCGCTGGCCGTCACCACCATAACTTTTCGACGCCTGATATCGGCTTGACGGGTAAGAGATGGTACTGTTGTTGCGAGGGCGATAGGCTGACGAAGCAGGGTCACGGAAGCACTCAATATCGCTATGGTTACTGCGTTTATAGTAGCCGCAGTATTTGTAGGCACGTCCTTGGTTGGTGACTTTTGGGCGCTGGTTGTTGTTTCTTCGCTCATTGAATTGCTGTTGATGCTGCTGGTTCCTCGGTTTCTGGTGGGCTCTTCGAAGCAGCTCGTTTTCACACTCGTTGCGCTCGATCAACTCGAATCGAAGGTAGGTTCCAGCTATGAGATATGCGATGCAGCTCAATCTGCCAGTCAACAAGCATGCCAGCTTTATACATACGTATGACGTCAGCTTCAGGCACTCCTTCGTTCTCACCGTGCTCCAAGAATTGTATCATTCGTAGCAAGGTCTTGAATTCACAGCTGTAATCTCGAACGCTGGCGCCTTTTTTCTTCCCGAAGCTGCATCAGCTTGTCCATGAGAGCACCTCGGAACCCTGGAGAGCAGTTTCTCGTCGTAAGCTCACGAAGCGCGATGAGTTTGAGGTTGGGCCTAAACTCGGCTTCTTCCTGTAGAATGTCGCTAAAGAAACGCAGGTCCTAGTCGAAAAGCAAAACCTGGATGTCTGCTCCCATGGCCCATTGGTCACCTTGATCAAGCGTGTACCCTATAAATGCCTGGAGTTCTTGTAGGTGAAGTAACCAATTGAGCTATGCCTTCCAGTTGCCTCCGCGAATACTTGAATTTTCTTCTTTACCTCCGTGCCGTTTGCCTTGGTCCTGGTGAAGGTAATTTCGTCGGTCATATTGATTTGTCGATTAGTTTTTGTAACAATTCTGCTTGACTATAATATGGTAGCCACGCTACGTCTTTGCTCGATCAAATTGTCACGCGTTGGGTATTGACTGCTTGGTATATTGTTCACTCCGCTAGTTTTATCTGTCACTAAGTGCTAGCTAGACTATCATGTAGTACTGTCCTCAAACCTTAGTCTACACAGATGACTACAGACACTTGTAGTCCTTGTTAGTGGCTATCATACTCAAGTTGCATATGCATGAGCCCCAGTTCCTCTGCCGGAGCTCTCTGTATACGTTTATGTAGTAGTGCCGCCTACTCGCGTATGTCAGCACTTGGTCGTAGCAGAACGGCACGATCAGCCTATCGGCGCGTTGCTGCTCACGCATCTGCTCACAGTAATAAACAAAGATGGCGTACTCTCCTGAGCAATACCAAGGGACGTATTAAAGTAGCGCAGAAAAACGCACATGCGAGGCTCATTTGTCTTATCAAAAAGACTATGACGACAAGAATAGAGAGCAGAACGGAGCTCGCAAGCGAAAGCCCAAAACTGAACCTTTTGATGACAAAATCGAACCTAATAGCGAAACCGAGCTTAATGAATTAACTACTTTTTTCTAAAATAAATGTCAATCCCAGTCACTGACAATAACAATGGCTTAAACATGCTAAAAAGGTCTTCTTGCTCAAACGAGTGTGTTTAAGGTAAATATTGTTCACGGATACGATCTTGTAAGCAAGACCGACCTGGCGACACTCGCTACCTTTACCCAAGTTTCGCTAATGCTCATGTAATTAACAACCCGATTGATATCAATAGCAGGGGTGATAATCAAAAGAAGGTTATTTCGAAAATCCGTTCTTTGGAGTAGACTGACAAACTGAATTACCCCAAGCTCTCAAGCTCAAGGTTTTTATCTACCCTCGCGAGCAAACTCTTGGAGACAGTGAAACTGTTATCCCTAAGATTATACGCGAAAACAAGCACGTAATCAACTTACCTAAGAGAAACATCAAGTGCGTATTCTACTCTATCGCCTGGCATACATTCCAGAGTCCTCAGAAAAATCCTCGAAGAATTCAGGCTCAGGTAAAAGATGCATTCAAGCGCAACTGCTTGTTCAACATTGTTGAACATTTGTTGAGTTTGTTTCGAAGCTTCAAACCCATTGACCTACTACAGATTGAGAACTGCTTCAAACTCGTATATAAAATTGATGTCGCTTCTGGATATGTTGAATGTATTCGCTGATCGGTCAAGAGTTATGTAGCTATGGATGCTTCATCACATGAGAGCCATGCTCTTTATATTAAGAACAACGATATGCTTCAGACTAAATATCAATGTCCTAAGTGTGAAATGTTTTTTGTTAGCGCTGAAAGACTTAAAAATCACAAAAATTCATTGCGAGCTTGTCAATATCGACACCGCATTAGCTCCCTCCGGTGGAGCAACCATTGCTAATGATGAACTTGTAAAGCGTATTCTATTGAACTCTCCAGCTACTGGTGCTGAATTTAGTTCTTCGTGGCCCTCGGTAGGTGGAACTGCTGTCTCAACTACCATTGCTAATCAGATTATTCGTGATGCCTTCGTTGTCGGTGCCATGCTATTATGGGTACGTGGAAATACATGCTTAAGATTAAACTCGTTGATCTTTACCCTATTTACAAGAAGTTGGACCTTATGGCTAACCCTCAGATTTGTCTTCGATTCCGTGTGAATCAGGGAGCTGTTATTGTTGCTGTAGATAGCAGAAAGGGTATTTCTCTAACGATAACTACTCTTGCATCAGGCAATGTATGCCCTGTAATGGCTGCTGCTGCTGCCTCTGGTAATCTCATGACTGGTGTTCTTGCTGCATCTGCTGAATTCAGTATCTCGTGGCATGATGTCGTGAATGCTCTTGAACCTACCATTGATAGTACTTACATGTCTTTCACGACAGCTCATCTGTATGCACCGTTTGTACATCTTGAGAGTCCTCAGGCCATCATTTCGAAACCTGTCAAGAAGAAAGCAATCGACTCAGCTCAATGCTGCTTTTGATCTTCAGCTATCGGCATCGGCCAAGAAAGCTAAGTATGTTATTCTTTTCTTATTTGCTGAACAAACAAGTAGCTTTCGCTGCTGTTCAAGAATTTTAGAAACATTTCAATTCGGCTCCTTGGACGTTTCAACCGGGTTTGTCGATTCGTAACTTCAATGTCCGTATTGGTTCTACTCAGTGCTTTGATGTTTCGCATGACTATGATATCCTTCCCTTTCACAATGAGCTTGCGAAGATTGGTGCTTTTAACGGTGATCTAACACTTGAACTAGTCAATGGTCTTCTTGACTGATAGACGTGGTCGCTAACTAACCGTGTTCTTATCGCTGACGTTAGTCGCCTGACAGAGCGTGGTATTCCTCAAGCTATTCAGGTCCAGGGCGTGAATGCTGGGCGAATATGCTTGTATTAGATGTGAGTGAGCAAAAGCTATCCTACGATGAACTAAGTACTTGATTTTACCACGGCTAAGATAAAACAAGAAAATATTGTTTTGATATTCGTTAATTTTTGTGAGAAAAAATTGACTAATTAGGAAATATGAGAAATCGTGTGAAAGTTAGAATTAGTTAACCAAGCATACCACGATCTAATTGTCTTTGGTTCAGGCACCATCTTTACCCATGTTTATGCTTTGAAAATGAGCAGTGATGAGCATAACTCCAACGCTTAGTAGCTTTTCCACAGGGGACAAAATCTCTTTATGATTGCCGCCGTCGAATATAGCCACGATCGTATCCTCTGCTGTATCAGTATTCATTTTTGCTTCTGCACATTTAGAGATATGATGAACGTAGCATCGATCTAAGGCTTTTGAATTTCGGGCATTGTCTTCTATTTCTCATAATGAAATTGCACATGATTATGGTCAGTTCTATGAATCGATTGTTCGTATATATGAAATAGGTTTTATATATTCAAGATTTTGTATCAGGACCATTTGACTTGCGGCGGGCTGCTGCTGGTATTGGCTGCTTACATTTGCAACTCCGCTAGTTTTATCTGTCACTAAGTGCTAGCTAGACTATCATGTAGTACTGTCCTCGAACCTTAGTCTACACAGATGACTATAGACACCTGTAGTCCTTGTTAGTGGCTATCATGCTCAAGTTGCATATGCATGAGCCCCAGTTCCTCTGCCGGAGCTCTCTGTATACATGTATGTAGTAGTGCTGCCTACTCGTGGCTAGGGTGCGGAACCGCTCACTTGTACGTGTGAGTGAAAAGGTCGGGTGACTTTACTTCGATGCCTGTCAAAAGTAATAGCTTTTCTATAATTACAGCGTATATTCGCCAATCATGTGCCTTCGCGGACTGGTTTCCCGCCATTTTGATTACCTAAACTGAGAGAAATGGCGTCGGCGATGGCGACCAAGCGGCTGCGGAAGGAGTATCTGGCGCTGCAGAAAAACCCGGTGGAAAACATCCGCGCAGCGCCGCTGGAGAAGAATATCCTGGAGTGGCATTACATGATCTCCGGGACGGAAGGCACGCCGTATGAAGGGGGGTTCTATCACGGCAAGCTCAAGTTCCCGCCCGAGTACCCCATGAAGCCTCCGTCCGTGATCATGTGTACGCCCAACGGCCGCTTTGATATCAACCGCCGCATTTGTCTGAGCATGTCAGATTTCCATCCAGAGACGTGGAACCCGCTCTGGGCTGTCGGCTCCATCCTCACGGGGCTTTACTCGTTCATGGTGCTGTTGTCTCCTTTTATGCATGATTTATATGGGTTACTTGCTCACAAGCTGGATTATTGCTGATGTTGTCGATATAGTTGGAAGACAAGATCACTACTGGCAGTATCGAGTCAACAGAGGAAGACGTACGACGTGCAAATTGTAGTGATACCAAGAGGAGAGGTTCTAATGGCCGGTTGATTGTTAATTTTCTGCAGAAACGAGCGTATGCTGCTGCATCTCTTGAGTACAACTGCAAGGACAAGAACTTCCGTGCATTGTTCACAGACTTGGTGGAGCTGCAACGGTCGAAGGAGAAAGAAGCGGCTTCTGGTGGTGAGTCCATCGCTGAAGTCGCCACTGCAGCGTTGGATTAAAGTAAAGCAGTCGAAGTGCATATGGTACTTCGAGCATGTTTACAGCAATTGCCGTCCTATGCAGTTAGTAGTTTCCTCGTAGTCTTCGTGGATTACCTGCAGGCAATAATACAATATATGTGCAGCATCATGAGCAATTGATCGTCATTTTTAGGTAAAGTTCGTGTCATCGTCAGAGTTTCTCTGAGCACGTTATCGTTTCTCCTCGACTGTTTTCTGTTGCGATACCAGTTTCAAGTTCTTAGCTGAGCGAGGACGGAGACATGTGGCTCTTTTGTCAAAACAAAATGCACGTAACGTCCAAATAAGCTAAGCAAGACGCTATTTTAGGCAACTCAGAGCCGAGGTTTTCAACAACGACCTACCCCCATTGCCTCACGTGCGTCACCTCCTTAGCACTGCTGGTACACCTCCCTCCCTGCGCTCGTTCCGGTGCTCAACTACTGCTCATTCTACAATCTTCCTCAACCACCACATTCCAACCATGCGAAGTTTCCGCGTTTTCTACGACGACTGCTTGCGTCGCCAGCCTCTTCTGACGAAGATGGTGACGTCTTCCGTGTTTTTTGGCTCGGGAGATCGCCTCGCACAGCGTTACGCGAAAATTGGCAAGACAGACGAAGAGCTAGCTGAGATAAACAAGGACAGCATTGTCGAGGAAGGCCAGATCGTCAGCAAGAGCACGGCGAAAACAGTCCGCATGATGATTTGGGGCGGCTTGTTCCTGAGCCCCTTGATGCACAACTGGTACAACCTCCTGGAGCACGTATTTCCCGGTAGAGGAGCGGTTGTTGCACTCAAGAAGGTCGTGGCAGAAATGATCTGCCTAGCACCACAGACTCCGATCTGGTTCTTCACGATTACGGGGACCCTTTCAGGTAAGACGTTCCCGCAGGCATTAGACACTGCGGTTGAGAAGCAGCCCACGGTACTCCGAGCCAACTACATGGTGTGGCCAGCGGCAAACTTCATCTCTCACAGCTATGTGCCGCTTCAATACCGAGTGCTGTGGTCCAACATTGTGAACCTCGGCTGGGCGTCATTCCTCTCCACCATGTCAAACACCCCCACCGCATCAGCAACAACCACGACGACGACAGTGATGACGACGTCGCTGCCTTCACTGGCGATGATTTCGATTCCGGAAGCTCCAGTGGCGCAGGTCTAAGCGAGCGCCTTTGATCCCGGATCTCGGATCTCGGATCGCTCGCTGAGAGATTCTCCACCCTATTGACGCAAAATTGACTACCAAAGCTTAAAAAACTACATTACATATAAATTACCAATACATTCACACAACATACAATGTAGCCATCATACCCTTGTCAATCGGTTGGTCGCCGCAAAGTCAAACGTTGCAAGTGCTCGACATGGCGTCAACTTCCTCGTCCTCAGACCTACGCAAGGCGTTGTCGAAGTACGCACTTCCCAGCACCAATGAGCTGAGCCATTTGCGTGCGGCTGATCCTTCGACGTCCTACCGCTCGTCCTTCTTTCGCCTGCAGATCGACGAATTACTGGCCGCCACAGGCTGCAAACCCAGCGCTAAAGCCTCGTCGGGCCTACAGAAGCTGCTGTTTCAAGTGAAGGAGATCACGCAAAACCTGCAAGAACAGCAGGTCACACAGGACGCATTGCAGGCTCGTGGTCTATTGGTGCGTAATTACGTCAAGCGCAAAGAGATTATCTTACCATTCCAACGCCCTCGTCGTCTCGACGTCGTGGGCAGCTACATCCTGCAGACCATGGCCTATTCTTCTCGTAACAGTGTCTACTATGGCGTCCTAACCATTGACGTAGCGGTCGAGATGCCTTCCGCCTGCTTTCTCCCGAAAGATTTCGGGAATTATCGATACTTTGACAAGCGAAACTTGTACCTTGGAGTAGTTGCTTCCGAGTTGCAAAGCCATGACGAATTGTTCCAGCATGTGGTACTACAGGCATGGCACGGTGAGTATGAAAAGCCCGTCGCAATGTTGAAGGTCAATTCCGCGTTTCTGCGTGAACATGGCTGCAAAGGAGTCAAAGTCGTTGTGCGGCTTATTCCAGTGATTACGACGGAATTGTTCAAGTTGGCCAAGTTGGCGCCATCGAGGAACAATATCAAACACGAAGCCAATATGACAGAGCAAGAGATGAAGGAATGCAGTACGCCCATGTACAATAATTCCATCCTGGAAGATATGATGGTGCGGCAACATACACGAGAGCTGCACGTGGTGTTGAAGGAAGCCCCGCAGTTTGCAGAAGCGTGTGTTTTGGCCAAAGTATGGCTGAAGCAAAGAGGGTTCCACAAAGCCACTGACTCGATCAATGGGTTTCTAGTGGCAATGATGCTCTTGTATTTGTATCAGAAGAAGCGGATCACTGCGCAGACGCCGTCGGATCAAATGTTTAAGGTGCTGATGCAGTTCATTGCCACGCACAAGCTCGAGAAGGATCCTTTGCAATTGTCACCGACTGAGAACGGCGTCGTGTTGACGACTGAAGGGATGCAAACATTTTGCAAATCGTTTGACGTCGTGTTCATGGACTCATCTGGTCGTTTGAACTTGTTTGGTCGAGTGACAAGAAGCGCATGGACGGAACTTCAGAATGCTGCAGCAGAGTCGGTAAAGCTCGTACAGCACTGCACGATGGATGACTTTCAATCGCTCTTTATCAAGAAGAAGGAGTTTTGGACGCGATACGACCAGTACTACTGGTTTCCTGCACCTGCTCCTGTAGACAGCGCTAACAACGACAACAATACGTACACGGTGAAGGAGAAGCGCGTTATTAACGACATGGGACTGGAACAGTTTTGGAGGCGAAAGCTTGCGTCCGTGCTGTCAAAAGCGTTGACAGATCGTGTAAGTCTTGTTCGACCTCTTGCTGAGGATAGTGTCGAGTGGTCCATGCAAGATGAATCACTCCCGACGCAGCGTAAGGTGGCAATTGGACTGCGAATAAACTCGGACAATGCATGGCGGATCGTTGACAAAGGTCCAGCAGCTGATGACAAGACGGCTAGCACTCAATTCCGCGAGTTTTGGCGTGGCAAGTCGGAGTTGCGTCGGTTTAAGGATGGTGCCATTATCGAAGCTGTCGTGTGGGAAGGCATAAGCCCGGAAACGCGTCACCGTGTGCTGGACGCCATTGTCAACTTCATCATTCCTGCCCACTGCCCGTCGGTCACTTCATTGCAGATCAAGACTTCAAATGCTGCGCTGTATTCGGCACTGGATATCGAGGAGCCTGCAGCACTGAAAGCGACCAACGCGTCCACTGCTTCGTTTGAATCGACCATGAACTCAGTGTCAAAGCTGTGGGTCGTTCTTAATAACTTAACGAAAACTTTGCGAGATTTGGACTCGTTGCCGCTCAAGGTGTCGGATGTGCTTCCAGTGCATCCTGCTTTCCGCTACACGAGTTTGTTCCCTGTCGAGCCGCATCCATTGGCGTTCTCCAAGGGTGAAAAGATGGATGCTGCACCAATGGCTCATGTGAATACTGTGCTGGAACCTTTGGTGCTGCACGTGAAATTCGAGCGCTCGTCGGCGTGGCCGAATGAGAAGAAAGCGCTGATGCATGCAAAGACTGGGTTTTACGTGCACATTGGCCACGAACTTCAATTGCGCCTTAATCTCCGCTGTGAAGTGGCCAAGAATTGTGTCGATGTTTTCGTTAGCGGCTACGTCTTCCGTCTAATCATTCACAGCGAGAAGGAGCTGAGTGTCGTGACTGGTGCTGCTGGAGTCAAGAAGCTCGCTCTCGTACACTCGCCTGAGTATGTCATGGTAAAGCGCGAGACGGACTATCTGTCAAAGCACGCAAGCACGGTGCATGCACTGCACACAAAGAACACATCGTACGGTCCTACGGTTCGACTCGTTCAACGATGGCTCGCTGACAAGATCATGAGTAACGTGGTGCCTGTCGAAGCACTTGAACTCATTGTGGCCGACGTGTTCCTGACGACAGCTTCAATATCCGCTCCGCACTCGGTCCTTTCCAGCTTCATTCGATTCCTCAAGCGAGTTGCTAGTTTTGACTGGCAAAACGCGCCATTCATTGTCGATTTGAACAGCTCTTTGAACGACGACAAACGCCACGAGATCCTTAAGAGGTTTGAAGCGTCTACGTCAAGTCAAGCTACTCACCCTGCAATGTTCATTGCTGCTGACTATGAAGACATGGACTGTTTGTCGAGTTGGACACGAATTACTCCCGAGAAGGTGGTAGTCCAGCGATTAGTGTCTCTAGCTCAAGCATCGTATCATGTCCTAGTATCATGGCTAGCTTCAGGGGCGTCATCCTCGGGTTGGAAGACGGCCTTTTCCTCGTCAAAAGTGGAATTTGACGCCATGCTTCAACTCGCAACGGAGAACCTTCCGACAAAGAAGATTCGTGTTCAAGGCGACAAGAAACATCCGTTTGTATCGCCAGTGTACAAGAACATGGACCTTACTGCAGTTCCAGTGATGATTGGGTTTGATCCAGTGCACGAATTGCTTCAAGATCTGCAGCGGATGTTTGGCCACCTTGCCTATTTCTTTGTAAACGGCGTTAACACGACTGAAATTCGGGTCACGTGGAAGCCCCAAGCTTTCCTGCCTTCCAAGTTCCGCGCCATTACCGCAAACTACCAGATTCCGCTACCACCTGACGATGAGACTAAGGACAAGGACTCAACTCGATGCTTTGCAGTTCCCAATATTTTTGAAATTCTCTCGGATATGCAGAGTTTGAGTCACGGCATGGTCATTGGTATTGCCTTACAGCCATTTGAAAGCTCTTAAGACGGATGCAATCAAAGATTTATCAAGGTGCAGTGTGCGTTTCTTGTCTTAGAACCGTTGAGTTGTCGACCATTTTGGAACTTTGCTAGTATGGACCGGTTGCGAGCTGCATTCGAGGAAGTCGTGGAGATTGTCAAGTCGGCGCTCGAGGGAGAACTTAAGCCACCTGTCGAGATTCTACTGGATGAACACTTGCCATTGAACGACACGCTCGTGGTGTCTTTGGGAGGAAAGAACGAGCCAAGGGCAGGCATTCCAACCTTTGTCATGAACGAGTTGGCATCACGTACGAAGAATGTGGTAGATTATCCCTGCATTCAAGCAAGAATCTGGCAAGTTTTGAGTGCTCATCAACAGAATCCAAACTTGATGAAAAAGGTGGGGAAAGTGTTGATGTAAAGTGTGAAGCAAGTGATGCACTAACAAACTGATGTCATTGTACCATAGGCACTCAACTTGTTGCACTACTTGCTGATTAATGGGTCTCATGAAGTCCGCAAGGATACGCAGTCACTTGTATGCGCTTCATTCTTACGAGAAATAGCAGCAGAATACAACAAATACGAGTACGAACAGTACGAGTTTAGTCAGAACCTCGATATCGGTGCTGGCGTACGGAAGGTAGCAGCGGAAATCGTGACGCTCATTCAAGACGACGATGCGCTCGTCGAAGCTCGTCGAAAAGCGGAAAAACTGCATCAAAGCTTGTCTTCTCGAGGACTGCGTAGTGCGTACCCGACTCACGCCGGGATGTCGCTCTATGAGGAATCGCGGCCGCCTGCGTACACCGACGTACCATCCGTTGGCTCAAGAGCTGATGATGACTTGGCTTCGAGGATTATAACCCATCCTTCGTCGGATTCAGACGATGACGATGATGATGAGAAGAGGTAGTACAGCTATCGACGCCCTGACTAGAAGAGAGAACTTGATAATCGTTTATTAATCTTGAGACTTGGCTGCAAGGGATCGAAGGTGTTCTGTATCGTATTGATTGCGGTCGAATTCACACTTGTCCGTCTCCTTGACGATCGTAGCAAGCACGATCTTGTGAAGCTCTTTCGACAAGTCAGCAGGGACCAGAGCTTTAGCTGTTTCCAAGCATTCGAGAGCCTTCGCATAGTCGTGTAGCGCATGGTATAGCTGACCCTTGCGGAAGTAGGCAATCACACGTTTACTATCCAGTTCAAGAGCTTGTTCACAATGAATCAAGCTGTTGACGTAGTTCCGCTGCATTTCGAGACAAGCACTTGCGATGTTCAAATGGCACGAGATCTCGAGCTACAAACGACAAGAAAAGTCAGTGCTCGTGAATCACAGCACGTTGAGTAGCACTGGCACATACCTCACGAAGAACAGGCCCAACTGCGTCGTCGCTCGCAGTGCTCATCTCTGGCCACGCTCGCAGCTTTTCCAGACATTCCAACACAAGTTGATACTTTGCCGTCGAGTAGTCAAAAAAGGCCTCAACAGCTAACACGTTGGCCTCTTGAAACACGCATTCAATTCGTTCAAGCACCTCTTTGAACGTCCGTCCTTCAGTACATGTCGATACCGCTTTCTTCATCTTGTCCTCGTCTGCTGGGCATCACAAACAGCGTAACTAGACCACGCCATGCTTCTTCGTAAAACACACTCAAACAATCACGTACCACTACCAGCGTCCCCTTCAACGAGCAGCTTCGTCTTCACTCGTTCCAGAGCCTCTTTTCCCTCCTCGTGCTTTGTATCCTGATCACATGACACCGCATCATTCAGCACAAAAGTCAAATGCCAGTCGCATCCACAGCCGTACCAAGTTCGTAATCCTATTGTAATGCAACATAGCCAGCAACGGTGCATCCATTGCTTCAAACGCTTTGCCTCGCTTGAGCCACGCCAGTAGGTGTTCATCATCTCGTACGAGCACTTCCTTGAATGCTTCAGTAGCTGCAGCCATTCTTCCTTCTTCCAGCTCACAAATGCCAATCCCGACATAAATGTCCTTGTAAAACATCTTGAGAATCGCCACAAAATCGTTTGCTTTGGGCAGCACCTTATCAGGCGTTTGACTCGTGTGTTTATCGCTATGACTATGACATTTGTGCTCTTTTCCATGATTGTTCTCATGGGCACATGCAGCTTTGGCTTCCAAATTCGACTTGGCCGTCACCAATTGAACTTGGTCTTCCTCGACTTGGAGCAGTGCCGGCGTTAGCTCTTCCAGCTTCTTGGTCGCCGATAACGCGACTTCAAACGCCCTTTTCGCCTCGTGCCACTTCTTGTGCTCTCCAGCGACAATTCTGTCTCCTAGTCGACGCTTTTCCATGATTTGTTGCAGTAGCTCGTGCTTTGAGGCCAAGAGCTTCGCCTGCGTCTGTAGCTTGGCCACCATCTCAGCCTCTCCATCAGTCGCTACAGTGACGTCGTCATCCTCGTGAACTTTTCGATTGCGCGTCTTCTTTTTGGCCTTTAGAGCCGCCACGGCAGCTTGAGCCGCCAAGATATCGGCCGACTGTTGTGCCGCTTGTGTCGCGGAGCTCTCGATCTTTTCCTTTGCTTGCACCTGTTTTTGCTCCTGTTTGTACTGCGTCTCACGCTGCTCCTCTTCGTCCACACGCTCTAGCTCTTTGTCCACATCAAATTTGGCCCATGCCGCATACGATGCGCTGCTCATGACTGCAAACCGACGCGTTCAATTGAATGGTGCAGATATTCAAAGACACACCATAAACAACGTTAACACATAAACTAATGGCACTATATCTCTAAGAGCCACTTGCGTCTACCTAACTGTCTTTAAACGACGATATTGTGCTGCTGCTATCATTCTCGACATTAACGAGGAGATGCGAGAAAGTAATCAATCACCCGAGCTGCATTTGAAGATGCAATTTCACGAAATTACGACCCTCAATACGTGATCCCGATAGCATAACCAATTGACACGTAGACTAAGGACCAGTCTGCACTGCTGACACTTGTCAATCAAGGTTGATACGTCGCGCCCATTGCACTTGACGTAGCTTTTGTCTAAGAACGTAAGTAGTGCATTAATGTTGTGTACTCGATCCCGTGTAGTTCTGAAAATGTGCTTTGCAGCAAATCAAGAGTTGCGAAGCACATGATCGACTTCAAAAGTGCACGTTTTGCATCTTATTCATGAGTATAAGATCTCCAATACGCTGCTATGCTAGTGCTACTCAATAACGAAGAAGAAGCTCGCAGTCACACAGTCAGTCGAATATCAGTGCCATGAGCTATTTTGTCAATTTATACGAAATTGCTATCACTAACATTTACAAAAATGGTACTTCTCTTTTCCTCAAAATGATGCAATCTTTCTATTCCAATAATCGTAATTAATCGACAACTTCACACATCATTTGGAAGCGATGGCGTCTGCAATGGCGACCAAACGTCTGCGCAAGGAGTACCTGGCCATGCAGCGTAAGCCCGTGGAGTATATCCAGGCGGTGCCACTAGAGACCAACATCCTCGAGTGGCACTATGTGATCATTGGTACCAAGGGTACACCTTACGAAGATGGCTACTTTCATGGCAAACTCAAGTTCCCTCCCGAGTATCCCATGAAGCCTCCGTCGGTACTTATGATCACACCCAACGGCCGCTTTAAGACCAATCAGAGACTGTGTCTCAGCATGTCGGATTTTCACCCGGAGACGTGGAACCCCATGTGGTCCGTCAGCTCCATCCTCACGGGTTTATACTCGTTCATGGTATAACTGATACAAATTTAGCGTAAAATCGTATTGTATCGTCGTATGATTCTAACTCGAGTTTGTTTGCTGTGCCATCATAACCGTTAGTTGGAAAATCAGGCGACATTGGGAAGTATTAGTACTACGGACGCACAGAAGAGGAAATATGCGGCGACGTCGTTAGAGACCAATTGTAGCAATGCTACATTCCGGAAATTGTTCCCAGATCTGGTAACTCTGCATGAGGAACGAGAAAAAGACCAAGAATTGCTACGACAACTTGGTTCAAGTGGGGAAGGAACGACGTTATCTGGTGGTACAAAAGGGGCTACAGCTTCAAAGACCGGAGGAGGCATCGAGGACTGGTCTACGATGGTGTGTCTTCTCGGCAGTGTGTTCGTGGTGGCTACTTTGGCGGCTTATTGGCTGTCGTAAGCAAGCAAGCAG
>NQFO01001686.1:0-11500 GCA_003991265.1 Pseudoperonospora humuli
CTCATGCATTTGTTGATCTCTGGCGAATGATCGAAGAGGATAAAAGCTTTGACAAGGCTTTGTTTGACCTTCTCGATAAGCCTGAGAGCGACTTTATCAAATACTGCTTAAACAAGTGTAAGGATTACTTCACGAACAAAGATCGATGCGGGAACCATCGGATTATTGCAGTTGAACCAAATAATCTTGAGATCAGAATAGTAGAAGAAATGCTGTCACAAGTCAATACTCCGATGTTGGTAGCGCCCATCGGCTCTTGACCATTTTTTGTGAATAGCGGTTTATTTTTTGCTATCGGTATTAGTCATCTTGCCAAGGAGCAAAAAAAGAAGAAAGCTCCGAAGTACATCGATACGTCAAAGTTGCTTAACTATAAACGCGAGTCTAAGAGAGCTTCATCAGACTCTTATCTTAACCCACAAAGACTATTTACCACAAATAGCGCTTATTTAGCCAATCTGGTGTATATTCAGGGTAGTTACTCTTGTAGCGAACATAATATCTTGCTCGTATAGTTTGTCATGGATTGACTTCATTTCCGTTTTTATCAGTGGTGAATCATCGCCAATATTCTTTGCTCTTTTGAGCATCTTCAGACGCTTGACTAAACCATCTAGAAGCTGATTGTACGCACTTTCAAACGCTGCGAGCAAGCTTACACATTTGTTATATTACGAAGGTTATGCGTTTTCATTCTATATATTCTTCTCTTGAAATGCTAGTAATCGGGCCCTTCATACAGTAAATAGAAAAGAATGTGTGAATGTGAAAGTATCCAATCAAGTAGTCCTGGATATTGTAGAAGATAACATTGTCACTGCTCTGTGTAATTTCTGACTTCTCTGACTTGGCCATATTACTCTTCGCAGATATGACTTTGTCACTATTGCACAATCAACTTTAACTTTCCTTAGCCATCCACAGATTGGTTAGACCTAATTATTCAAATATATGAAATATCACTTGCTGGAGGTATGATCCAGCAGCGCTATAAGTTTATTCATTGCTTATATTAGACTTGACTTTTTACCTGAGTAACAAACTAATCATCTACTCGAGTTCGGTTTTGTGCGAGCTCGCC
This sequence comes from Pseudoperonospora humuli, assembly GCA_003991265.1. Classification (NCBI taxonomy): domain Eukaryota; phylum Oomycota; class Peronosporomycetes; order Peronosporales; family Peronosporaceae; genus Pseudoperonospora; species Pseudoperonospora humuli. Next base: position 1,082 of record NQFO01001686.1, read on the forward strand.
TACTCTTGTCGTCGTATCTTTTTATATACAACAAGTGAGCTTCACGTGTGCGCTGATAGTAGCGCTTCTGTGCTGCTATAATGCGCTCTTTGTTAGCTTGGCATTGAGTACGCCATCTTAATGTCTTGTTAACTTTTTATTTCTGAGGAGTGAGTAATAAATAATTTCACCTTAACATCCTGAAATTGTGCGGTGTTCCTAAGGTTCACCGGTAGCTTGACTTCGTGAAGAGATTACTCTTGATGCTCTTATGAGCAATGGTTGAGCGGACAGAACGCAATTTGTACATACCATTAGATGCCATGACCAAGCAGATGAGTGCTTGCAAGAAGATCTCTAGATAGAATTCTCAACAATTGGAACGCTTATACGAGATATTCACTGCAGCATTGCGTAAACCATTCTAACGATTTCTTTCAATCCTTCAACCTCGGTATGAATTTAGTGGTACGAATAGAATGCTCATCATACTATTGGACTTTTATGTCTATCAAGAACCTCCACTCGAGAAAATTGGTCACGATGTCATACGCTACAGCAATATCTTCGACATCACAAGCGCTTCCAGCCTTGCCACATTCTAAACCGCTTCTTGCAGCTGATCTTCACGTTACACTTCGACAATCAATATTCTTTTGTTGCCACACTTGAGCACGCACTGGCTCGCATGTCAACAATACGAGCAGGTTCTTCCCAACCACGTCTTCTTCGACTAATATACGGAAGTTCTTGAACTGACGACTGACTGACTCAAGGATTGGGGCTGTATAAAACAATCTTTTTGCCTCTTTCCCATCCGAGATTTGTCCATAGATTTCCCGCATGTCAACAATACGAGCGAAGAGGCGCTCGATGTCAGCATCAGGTACATTGCTGGATCGAAGGTCGTAAGAATCGTCGTAAGAATTAGATAGGTTTGATTGATAGCTTGCCAACAAAGTCTCGAATAGTCTACAGTCTTGCCGATATCGCGCTTTTTGTTTGTCTTCTTGGCGTCATTTTCTGGTTCGCCCCTTGACTCTTCTGACAAATCATTGCATTGATCGCAGCGCATCGTTAGAAACATTCGGGGCGACGGTGTATTGCAGTTGGTGGCAGAATAGGTGCCACGCTGAGAGCCATGGCTGGAGAGCGGTCATTTTCTTGTTTTGAGACCATGTGAATGAAGCAGTCCAGAGGGAGTACACACGAGCACTTCGTCGGAGCATCTCTTAACAAGTCGCGAATTTCGTCCACTGGATCAACTTCTTCACTCAGTAATGCATTCACTTGCTCGGGAACACCCCCACTCTGCATAGCAATCATCACAGGATCCTTCGATGAAAGCCACGCGTCGCCAGGAAGAGCTGCAGCTTGCTTGTCATAGCTCCGTGATCTCATCCACCGAGTCGCTCTCGTCAACTCGCGCCGAAAATGCGCTTTCGGGCACCCCACCAATTTCACAGACGAGCTTCACTACGCCGACAGATTCTGGAATGAAAAAGACCCATTCATATAGAGATCAACATTCTTTGGCTTTTAATCGCGCTATCGCATGGTTACGATAAGGAAGTATTGGGAAGGACACAAGTATGTTAATCGTAGAGATGATATTCATTCAACCCAGAGATAACAAGCATTCGAAGAGTGTTCAACATGCGCGTGTGTGTGTCTATACCAAACATATTGGCTGATTGTCAAACTTTTCGGAGCCGTTTCTAGAGAAAAAAACTTCCAAAAGACAAGTGAAATTCATAAACACTTTATCCTCCAAACATGGAAAAGGACCTTCGAGATGCTTACGCAGCACTGAAGCTGCTGCGCGCCGACTTGGTAAAGACGCATCGCGACAATCGAGCCCTTGAAGCTTCTCTCACCTATCTGAAGTCTCATGGTCTACCGTCCAGTGCTGCACAGGCCCGCGAGAGTCGTGAGATGCAGCAGATGCAATACGAAGACGCAAAGTCTCAATTATTGCGGCTGGCAATTCAATACGAAAATAGATTTGCAGAATTGAAGAAAATCAAGAAGGACCATAATTGTATGAAGAAGAAGAAGGAAGATACACCGGAACTTGATAATAATCAGGTGGAAGAGGATGAAGGGCTGCGAAAGTTGGCACTGCTGAATAAGCTTCATAGCTTGACGGCGACTGTAGAGCAGCAGACGCAGACCATGTTGACACAACAAGCAACTTTTTTGCTGCAGAAGGAGGAGCTGGAGACGATGTTGGAGGAGACGCAGCAGAAGCTCCAGGTGGAGCAGAGCAAAGCGGCAGATGCAGTGCTGGAGCAACAAGCTACGAAGGAGAAGTACGAATTTCTAGAAACTCAAGTGGATATTTTGAAGGAAGAGATGAAGAATTTGGAAAAGGAGAAGACGCAGATGGAGATCAAAGTGGCAGCTCATGCCCAGACGAGTAGCATCTTGAAGCAGCAATTGGACGAAAAGGAGGACGAACTGTCAAAGTGGATGAGTGACCAAAAGCTGCAATTTGATCACAAGATGAATGCGCTGATTACAGAAGGAAGTGCTCGTTTACGACGGGAGAATGAAGTGAAGCAGAAGGAGGTGCATGTCGAGTATCAGCAAGAGATACTCAAGTTACAACGGGAATATGAACTTATGAAGGTGAAGTTGACTAAGGAGAAGGAGAAGAATTGTCAAGAAAAGGATGAGATGCAAAAACGATTTGAGAGGACGTTGGATGAGCTGGAGCGAAATCGCGCTGCAATGGAAACACAAATTGCAGACTCTGAGGAGCAGCGAATTGCTGATGCGGAAAAGCACCAAGAAGTACAAAAGGAGGCAAACGAGCGATACGCAACGACGATAAAGAGCTTGGAAGCCAAGTTGGAAGAAACGCAGAAGCAACTCGCAGTATCGGAGACCAATCGATTCATTGAAAGGAAGGAATACGAGAAAAGTGTTGCTGAAGCTGAACAAAAGTTACAAGATCAGCAAAAGGATCGAGATGATCAAGAGATGGTGCTGCGTAATTTGGAAGGAGACTTGGCTGAATCGCGATCACAACTTGCGAAATGCGAAGCTTTGTTGGCTCAAGAAATTAAGAAGCATCGGGAACAGCTTGACGATGTATTGCAGCAATTGCATGATCAGCAATGCGACAAAGAGCGGCATGCGATAACCTTGCAAGATCTGGAAAGCAAGCTAACAGAAGCTCAGCTGCGCTTCGATGACTCTGAGACTAAGCTGCTCGCACAAATGAACGAGCATGTAGAAAGCCACACGAAGGCTTCGCAAATTGCGGCACAACACGAGAAAACAAGCCGAGCTTTGGCTTTCGAGAAAAAGGCACTCCAACAAGAAATCTGTGATGTCCGGCACGCTTTGAACGCCATGACTGAAGAGTTTCTTCATTACCGATCGCTAGCCGAAGAGAAAAGTCGGGAGCAGGCTGGGGTTCAGGCGCAATGTGAGTCTCTTGAGACGCAACTTCTGTCAGCCGAGGACCACAGAGACCATACCTACGCAAGCCTATCTATCAATGATTTGTCCACGCTGATGGTTTTTCACGACGATGAAATTGGCAGCATGCCTCCTTCAAAGTCTTGGGCTTTGTTGCGAGCAGGGATCAAAGAGCTTGATGGTTTCTTGCCACACTTTCAGACGGTATTAGGCGCTATACACGATGCGCTTCGTTTGTGCGAAACTCACACTGATACTCTTCCTGCGCTCTGTGAGCGGCTTGAAGAAAAGGTGCTCTGCGAGAAGGAGCAGATGCCAATCATTGTGATTGCATTGCGTCTGCTGCGGTTTGCAGCAGTGTCAAAGGCTCACTTTGAACAAGAGGAAACTTCAGTGACTGCAACGATTGTGCAGTCCTTCCGCAAGCGTGTGCTGGATGCTCTAACGCAATGGCATGAGTGTGACGCTGACGGCAATGGAGAAGGCAACAACGAGTCAATACCGACGCCATCGTTTACAATCACTTCACGCGAAACTGCACTTATTCTACAGAACTGGACCAATGACCGAAGCAAGCAAATAGGAGTGAGACGATGGCTCGCTCGGATGGAAGCATACCCTGGCGTCCCTCCACTACGAGGAGCATCATCCAACCGAGTGCTGGAGATCCCGCCTGAAGGCTGTACACTCGAATTGGAGGACATGACGCCCCAGGTAAAAGACGCTTTTCTACTGCTTTTGATCCCTATCCTTAGGCAAAATCGAGCACTCCATGTACGCGTCTTTACTCGGTACAAAGAAACACTCAAGCCAATGATGAAGCAACAACAGGTCGACGAAGAAGAAGACAGTGAAAAAGTGTGGAGTATGCGGGTACACGTACAGAGTGCCGTCAGTCGATGCTGGCCTACCCCTCTCAAGTTATCACCAAATACTTCGGGTCTTCCAAGTCCGCTTGCACCTACATCTCCTGCTTCGTCCGTATCGTCGTCAACTTCTGCGGGTTCACGACTGCAAATTATTCAAGAGCGTTTGCAATATCTGCACAACCACGTCTGAATGCATGACTACGCAAGGACTCAATACAACAAGGGGACGTCATCTACCATCCAACTAAGTAGCCATCATTCTCTTCTCATTCGATTGAATCAAAGCTTTCACAATGCGTCTCTGCCAACACTTACTCCGCCTTCTTTTTCGCTTCTGCAAACATGAAGTCATAGTCCTGGATCTGGGTCTTCAAAGAGTCGCGTTCCTCGGTAAGTTTAACAATCTGTTCGCGTTGACGCTTCAGTTCCTCTTCTTGCGTCTTGGCATGTTCCAGCTGCTTGTCCGACTGCGTCTTCTCGTCCATGAGCTTCATGAAAGCAGAGCTCTGTCCTTCCGCCTGTTTCGTCACCGCATTGACCTGGTTTTCCGCCTTCTTTAGCTTGTCGACCGACGTTTTCATCTTTTCTTCAAGGTCAGCATTCTCCTGCACCAGTCTCGCCAGTGCGTCAATCTTCTTCGTCTTGTCGTCACCTTCGTCGCATTCCAGCAGCTCATGCAGCTTCTCCGTCTGCTTCTTGAAACTCTCGTTCTCATCTAGGAGCAACTTGTACCCGGCCGCAGCGCCTTCGGCCTGCTTTGTCATAGCCTCGAGATTCTTCTCCAGTCGAAGGTTTGTGACCAACGCAATGTACACAAGACGAAGGAGTAGGAATAGAAAGAGACAAAAGCCGGTAATGTACATGTCCCGCTGCGCAGTGAGCAGGCGGATGCGCATGCCATCGCCCAGTACTTCATCCGATGCGTGGTGCCTGTAAACTGTCGACACGTCCGCTAGAAAACGTACAAAAATCATAGTTAGAGTGATGATCGCATCTTTGCTTATACTACGGCTACAAAGGCCACACCACCACGACTAGCACCACCAAACGATCGCTATGAATATGAATCGTACATAGGAAAAGGATAGAGACCAAGGCGAGCACCACAGTAGCCACCGTATTGGCTAGAGAGTTTTTGCCACCCAAATATTTCATCAAGAAAGAGACGATGGCGTGCGACAGCGACTGGCCCACAGGAAGGCTTAGCACTAGACAGATGACGGCCTCTGACACCATCATCCAGAACATCATCGTGTTCAATAACATCTTGGGCGCGTAAAGGGAGGAAACACGTTGTTAGTTAGCGAGAGATCCGAGCTGTTGTTCTCTCCTCTTTGCGAATGTTTATTCGAAGACTTGAGAAATCCAGATTAGAATTATCTGTGACGTGTGAGAAAGATCGGATAGCTCGCGATATAAAAGGAGAAAATCAGCCCACATCCATTAAGTATCTCGTACTGACCCTAAGACTAAGTATTCTCTCCATATCTTATATCTTATGCAAAGTGTATCGAGTGTGATAAAGTGTGCAAGTGACGTCGAAGGAGTACCGTCACATGGTCGGCTTCAACTGCCTCACCAAACGCTCAGCATGTGCAAGCTACAGCTGCGTGGCGTTAGTTATGGAGCTCCAGGCGCCAAAGCTCGCTTGATGCTTGTAATGAGTCGCTGGGATAGCACAGCGTTACGCATACCTACCACAAGACGCCCATTGCCACTTTGAAGCTGCACTTCCAGGCCAATCAAAACATTTTCAGCACTCGCAGGGCCACTACGGAAGCGTCCAGCAAACTTGCACTTGCCAACTATACCATTCATGTTGTTGATTTCGTAGATTTGAGCAACATTGCAGTCATTCAGGATGGCCTGCACGAGAGAATTCATTTGTACAGGAACTGACACACTGAATTCGCTCGTGTGGAGAGATGTTGAATCCGTCATTGAGATACGACGTTCAAAGTCATCCAAATTCATCTGCTGAGGAACGAATAGCTCCCCAATCACAGGAAAGAGATCCACGTCGTACGTGTCGGCACTCGTGACAATTTGTAGAGGCACATTATCGAGGCGGCCCATGAAATCCACCTGCAATTGCACCATCGAAGTCGATCCAGGGAACAAAACTGGTTGAGTCGGAAACGAAACAACTTGCTCAGGCGTTTGACCGACAACTTTGACTTGTGAAATGGGCTCGCTAGAGTTATTTGCCAGCCATAGCTGGATCACATTCATACCAGGAGAGTGTGTCGAAAATTGGCGCAGAAACGCGTAATGTACGTCCAAGCCGTTTCCAGCAAGTGAGGACAATAGTTCGTGACGTGAGGGCGGTGACGTTGACGACGAGACGCTTAAGCTCATTAAATCACCGAGAAGGTTGGAGGTGGAGCCCGTTGACGAAATCATTGGCGCAAATGCTTGCATAGAAGGATTTGCCGGAGTCACGCCTGAAGGTGAGCCCAAAAGATCAAGTGAATCGAAGACGTTTGCTGGCTTTGCCTTCTTAGGCTGCAAACGTTTCCGCGGCGATTTTGTCTTTCCACCCTTTTGCCGTTGCCGCGTACGATCTTCTTCCTCTGACGATCCGTCAATGTCGCTTTCCTCTGACGAAGAAGCCTCACTTTCGGACCCTGAGCTTGACGAAGCTGACTCATAGTCAGAACCACGACCTTCGCTGCTGCTGTTGCTGCTGCTTTCCGAGTCGTAGTCCGAGCCACTAGAGTCCAAGCCGGACGCTGACGCTGACGCCGACTCCGACTCTGATTCCGAACCAGACGAACTTTCGTTGCTGTAAAATCCCTTTGTGCTACGCTTCCCTTCTTTCTTTCTGGCAACCTTGGAGCTAGGACGCGTTGATTCGACGCGGTTGGTGTCGATAAAAGAAGATTCATCACGTAGTGATCGATCCGGCTTGGTCGCACGCCATTCCGGCAAAGGAAGGTATCCAGGAACACTATGACGTACGACGTTTGATAGCGAGCCCAGCGTAAAGCGTGTCTTGGTTCCATCATCGTATCCAATCAGTGGTGCTGGCTTCTTACTTGCAAACAACTTGTGTGGACTCACGATGCTTGCATCCTCCGATAATGCAGCGCGAACTAAACGAGCGCGATCACGCACGTCATAGTCGATGTCAAACTTGCACAATTCAATCACATACTGCAGCAAAAGCTGAATGGTGCGCTTCTGAGGCTCACGAAGTCCGAGTTTGACGGCAAGATTAAAGAGCTGGAGACGCACTTCGGTTGATTCATCCGAAAAGTCTTTGACTAGCAAACGGAGCGATTCGGCTGCGCAAGTGGTTCCATTCCCATCGTCGTTGAACTCGCCAAGCATCCAAACGATCGATGCGCGTGCCGATGGACTACTCACACGACCAGTCACCATCATTGCGGCCAAGGAGCGTACGACAAGAAGCCGATCTTCCTTTATCACCTGCTGCTGAAGCAACTGACGGATCACTATCACACTTTCAGCGACGATTTGGTCGTTTGACGAACGAACTAGACGCATGAGTCCACTCAAACAGCGCTCCGCGACTGACGGCATGGCATCTGCCACGCGTCCAAGAGCGCGAACCGTCATGGTCACAAACGACTTGTCCACGTGTCGAACGTATGCCTGGAATTCTCGCAGGATGATGCCTACGTTGTCGCTTGTGACCAAGGAAGTCAAAATCTCCAGCTTGAGCTTCCTGGCGTACGCTGGATCCGTCGCACGCACAAAAAACTCTTGCAAGAACGAGCGGAACATATCTGGACGTGACGCTGCCATCGACGAAATGACCGACAATACAACGTACTGAATCTCACGCTGGTTGCGCATGATACGCACCAGCGACTTGCCAATGAGCGTAGACGTCGCCATGCTGTGCGTGCCACAGTAGTAGTGCAACGTCGCAACTGCGAGCACTACACCACTGTTTCGCGACTTAAGGAGCGGGATTGACGAGCGCAGCAGCAGTCGATGGTCTTCATCCAGCTCCTCTCCACCACCAATCCCACTCGCAAGTGCGTCACTACGAAACACAGATCCAATCGATGGAAGTGCTTCGCCTCTCACGTTCCTTGCTCCAAGTATGAATGGTGACTGTTTTGAAAAGGAAGATCCTTGCATCTTGATGAAATTCTTCGTCTCATCGACGTCATCTTCGCTTTCTCCTTCATCATCCGAGTAAAATCCCTTCTTGTTCACCTTCCTCTTAGGGAACACATGAGCTTCATTCTTTCGCACTTCCGCCATCTGAAATTGCTCCCGACAGTACCTAATCAAGACATTGAGGGTGACTGTCTGTCCCCACTCGTCGATATCCGCCAACAAGTGACATAATTTTCGGAACGGGCGATGCAGTAAATCAAGTCGATCAGGACACACTTCACTAAGAGCTTGTACTGCACTGCCTAAGACCATAGTGCTCGAATCGTTGAGTAAATTGCCGATAATCTCCGCTAATACGTCCTTCTGAGCCGGATCTACCACAAACACTTTGCTGATGGCATTGGTGGCGCATTTTCGCACATAGGCTGAATCATCGGCTGCACATTTACGAATAGCAATGAGCTGAATCTGGAGAATATCTCGAACTCGGATACTCGTCATGACGCGGAGTGCCAAGGCTCGAATCAATTGGTTCTGGTCTGCCAGATCTTTCTGGAAACTGTTAATGCTCAACAACGCAAGCTCCCGACACTGCGAATTGGCATCGGCATAGTGAACCAAGTACATGTATACGAGTTTCTTCACCTCGACGCTCGCTACAATTACGTTCTTTACCACGTCTGCAAAGAACGCCGATACGTCTTCGCCTTTGGAGATACTGGCCAATAGCGCCTTCATCGCTTCCAATTTTTCGGCATGTCCAGCCACACCTAGTTTATTATCCAGGAGCTTACGAATACGTTCTTGGTTCATGCTCTCTTCGAAGAAATGTGCATCACCAGTGATGCTCTTCATTCCCATTGCCATCGCCATTGTGAAGAGGGGGAGGGAGATCGGAAAGGATAAATGATGGTTTTGGACATATCCAAGCGAAATATCCGGGAAATATAGGGAGCAGTGATAATGTCACCTTCTATAATATCCAGGATTACTTAAGTGGGTACTTTGCCATATTCAGGATACTTTATCTGTCTACCGTCTGAAGGATTCCGTGTCTTTGCGCCTCACTTACAAAAGGCACTGCGAGCAGAGCTTGCTCGTCATGAACTCGTACCGCTGCGCGCTTCTGCAATGCCCCTGCCAACCCTTTCACCGGACTGAGCGTGTGTCTTTTGATGCCATCGTGTGTCATCCAGTCCTCGTACGCCACGCACATCTCTATGCTCACCGTCAAAACAATGCGCTTCGCAGTCGCATTGACCGCCACACGAGTTGTGCGTTGCAGAAAGAACTTCCACTTGAAAAACGGCCAATTCGCGCTGAAGCTCAGCAGAACGTCACGTTGCTCCAGAAATACTGCAGTCGCTCCAGGTACTTTGTGTAGCTCGCAGTCTCGACGGCATCTCTGCAAGGACCTTCTCGAACTCAGAGTGCCATTTCTTCAGGTCCTCGTTCTAAGCAGCAAATCGTTTGCGGCCAGCCTTGTGACGGTACTCCTTCGACGTCACTTGCACGATATCGCACTCGTTATGGTGCTTAAGTTGCGGGGATCGGCGGATCCCAATCGGGCGGTCCTTTTTTCTCATCATCATCGTCTTTAGTCTGCTTTCATAGCACCAACCTTGCTGCAAACAACGGACCTCTCTCACAGCAGTACACAGTGTCCGCGTCCCAGGGTCAAGTCCGCTGGCACATATCAAGGAGGAACCAAAGGACACTCAGAAAAGCTCTGGTTTGACCTTTTTCTTGTCCTCCGTCTGTGATCGATACACCAAAGCTGACGCGTCTTACCCACCGCTCGTTACTTGATTGGCAGAGAAGGGACTAGCATACTGGTATTGTGATCTCCACATACTCACATGACGCTAGTGCAGCCCTTGCCCTGCTTGAAAGCATGCTACCAGCAGATTTCTGTCTCTGCGGCTTGTGCTCATCCTGATGTTGGAGTTTCGTCTTCGTTATCAATTGTCTTGCACCAAAATCTTGACACGCGTCTGGCAGTGCAAATGGAGGAGTGGGTTGGGTGCCATTTGTATCAGCTTATCAG
>NQFO01001699.1:0-20062 GCA_003991265.1 Pseudoperonospora humuli
TCTTCGAAGGTTTGAAGGCCTTGTAGCCAAGGCGGAGCGAGTGTTTCGCGAAGATTTGGACATGGCCGACCATTTGAACGGAAAGAAGGCACTGTATGTGAAGCTAAGCTTTGCTACTGTGAGCGACTTGATGGCTGTGAAGCGAGAGCTGGCTCCTCTTGTAGCTCGAAACCAGGAGAGATTGCAGGCCCGACAAGCCTACGAGATGCAGGGACAGACTAAGGAACAGGTAACAGAAGACGATTTGGTCTTTGGAGCTGATGCCGATGCAGCGAAAGGCGCTACGATGGACGAGAGTGAAAGTTCGTTGCTTGAATTGAGGGAATATGACGTCCCATACTCGATGCGGGTGGCTATTGATCTGGACATTCGAGTGGGTGCGTGGTACCTCGTGGACTATGATCCCGCCTCGCCGTATTCGGCGTCAGATGTACGAAGACAGAAAGATATGGTGGACAAAGCGGAGCCCGTTGTGTGTGCCTTTGACATTGAGTGTACCAAGGCACCGTTAAAGTTCCCGGATGCACAAGTGGACCAGATCTACATGATATCGTATATGATTGACAAACAGGGATACTTGATAGTGAATCGACAGGTCGTGTCGGAAGACATTCAGGATTTTGAGTACACGCCCAAGGAAGCTTATTCTGGTCCTTTCATTGTGTTTAACGAAGACAACGAAGAAGAGCTACTCAAGCGCTTCTTTGAGCACGTGATTCAAGAGCAGCCGCACATCTTTGTGACGTACAATGGTGACTTTTTCGATTGGCCGTTCATTGAGACGCGTGCCCAAGTTTACGGTATTGACATGGCACGCGAAATCGGTGTTTCTCTAGACGAACGGAGTGGAGAGTACCGCGGACGCTGCAGTGTACACATGGATGCATTCTGCTGGGTAAAACGAGATTCGTATCTGCCACAGGGCAGCCAGGGCTTGAAAGCGGTGACAAAGTACAAGCTGGGGTATGATCCAGTGGAGGTGGACGCTGAAGATATGGTGGCATTGGCCCGTGACGAGCCGCTGAAAATGGCGTCGTATTCCGTGTTCGATGCTGTGGCAACCTTTTACCTTTACGGCAAGTACGTGCATCTATTCGTGTTTTCCTTGTGCACGATCATTCCTTTGGGATCCGAGGATGTGCTTCGAAAAGGATCTGGAACGCTGTGTGAAGCCCTGCTTATGGTCGAAGCTTTCAAAGGCAACATCATTTGCCCCATCAAGCAAAGCTCCGCGCGCAAAGAAACGTTTTACAAAGGGCATTTGGTCGAGAGCGAAACGTACGTTGGCGGTCACGTAGAGTGTTTGGAATCGGGTGTTTTCCGCGCAGATTTCTTGTACGATTTCCAGCTCGTACCCAGCGCGTTTCAGCAATTGATCGACAATGTCGATCGAGATCTCCGGTTTTCGTTGGAGATTGAAATGAACGTCCCACTTGATCGTGTCGCCAACTACGACGAGGTAAGAAAGGAGATCGTGGACCGTCTTGTTGCACTTCGCGAGCGACCAAATCGAAAGGAACAGCCGCTGATCTACCATTTGGATGTTGCGGCCATGTATCCGAACATCATTCTTACGAATCGTCTTCAGCCATGCGCAATTGTAAACGAGGCAGACTGTGCCGCATGTGCATATAACACTGAGTGCGGTAGAGCGGCCATTAAAGAGAAAGATGCGTCTTGTCAACGTGAGATGGACTGGGTATGGCGCGGCGATTTCTACCCTGCCACACGACCGGAATATTATTCAATCAAGACCCAGATTGAATACGAAAACTTTCCGATGGAGAAGGGAGGTCCGATCGACGGCGACTCCGCTAAAAGGACCAACGGTGCCGGACCTACAGTGCCCTTTGCTCAACTTTCTACGGACAAGCAAGAGCTGCTCCTGAAACAGCGCTTTAAATCCTACTGTTCGAGTGTGTACAAAAAGACAAAGGTGACCGAGGAACAACAACGGTCGGCAACTGTCTGCATGCGTGAAAATCCATTCTACGTCAACACCGTGCGTGCATTCCGTGACCGTCGGTACGAGTACAAAGGACTTACAAAAGTCTGGAAAAACAAGGTGACTGAAGCTGCCGACGCAAAGGATCTTCTGGCCAAGATTGATGCTCAAAACAAGTGCCTGGTGTATGACTCTCTACAGCTGGCTCACAAGTGCATTCTGAACTCGTTTTACGGCTATGTCATGCGGAAGGGTGCACGCTGGCATTCAATGGAGATGGCCGGTATCGTGACGCATACAGGCTCTAACATTATCACTGGTGCTCGTGAGCTGGTGGAGCAAATTGGACGACCGCTGGAGCTAGACACGGATGGTATTTGGGCCATTCTTCCCAAGTCCTTCCCTGAAACCTTCTCGTTTCAGCTGAAGGATGGTGGCTCCAAGAGCATCTCGTACCCGTGCGTCATGTTGAATGCAGACGTACACGCCAAGTTTACAAACCCGCAGTATCATGAGCTCGACCCGGCGACAGGGAGATACAATTCACACAAGGAGTGCTCGATTCTGTTTGAAGTGGATGGTCCGTACAAGGCAATGGTCCTCCCTGCTTCTACTGAAGAAGGAAAGTTGTTGAAAAAGCGCTATGCAGTATTCAACTTTGACCATTCGCTAGCGGAACTCAAAGGGTTTGAACTCAAGCGACGTGGTGAGTTACAGCTGATCAAGGCATTTCAATCGCAAGTGTTTGAGTGTTTTCTTGACGGCAACAGCCTGGAAGAGTGCTATGCCTCCGTTGCTAAGTGTGCGAACCGTTGGCTTGATGTCATTGATACTCGGGGCAAGTCGATGGACAATGAAGAGCTGATGGCATTGATTACCGAGAACAAGAGTATGTCCGGCAAGTTGGAGGAGTACGAAGGACAGAAGTCAACTTCTATCACGACAGCCCGACGACTGGGGGAGTTTCTAGGAGAAGAAATGATCAGGGACAAGGGACTGACTTGTAAAATGGTGATTGCTGCACGTCCCTACGGTGAGAAAGTGACGGAGCGGGCGATTCCTACGGCGATTTTTGCAACGGAAGACGCGGTCAAGCGGCATTTTCTGAAGAAGTGGCTGAGAGATCCGCACCTTCAGGACTTCGACATTCGGTCGATTCTTGACTGGGATTACTACCGCACGCGCTTTGCTTCGACCGTGCAGAAGATTATTTCGCTTCCCGCTGCATTCCAAAATGTGAAGAACCCCGTGCCTCGCATTGAACTGCCCGACTGGATGAGGAAGCAAGTTCGCGAGAAGAATGCCAAGCATCAGCAGGGCAACATGAAACAGTTCTTCAAGGCTGCAGTCAAGGACGATGCGAAGGGAGACTACGTGGCTCAACTGATTGATATGGAAGATTTGGGGAAAGGAAAGGAGCCTTTAGGACTAAACAAGTCGTTGCCGCGAAAGCGAGGGAAGAGCTCACGTGGCACTAGCGATGATAGCTCGAGTTTGACTGAAGAAATTGACGGCGAGGGGGATACGGAAGACGTGTCTGCGGTAAAGGTGAAGCTCGGCGAAGTGCCATTTCCCAATTGGCTAAAGAACAGAAAGAAGAAGTGGAAACTTATGCTTGGAAAGCGAAGACGGGAGCGTGAAGAGCGCATGCGAGACTATAGCGGTGCGGGAGGATTCGGCATGGCAAACAGTGCTCATGGCAGTACGAAGCGCTTTCAGAGTGGACCCATTCGTGTATCAGCAGCAAAGGGCAACGGCATTGGTATGGAAAACTTTGTGTTTGATGCAGGGAGTGCATTGCAACGGGAATATTGGCAGATTGTGGAAATCCAGCAAGAGCAAGGCGGCATCTTCACCTGTTGGGTTCTTACGGCGCATTCTCAGATGCTTCAGCGAATTACACTGAAGATGCCACGCGTCTTCTACATTACGTGCGAGGAAACGAATCATGAAAATCTGTTGGCTTCGCTGCCAGGTTCACGACGCGTATCTCGCATTGTGCCTCACTATTCGTCCAAGCCTCAATCAGTGCTGGAAGTAATGTTGAGCGAGCGGCAATACCAGCATTATCAGAAGGAAATTGGGCAGATTCTTGGCGACCCCCATGTGAGCGGCGTGTATGAGCTGCAAGTGTCTGCTTTGACGCGTGCCGTTTGTGCACTTGGGTGCGTGGCCAAGGTCGTCAACTCGCACATCTCGACCTCTAATCAAGAATACGAGTTGAGTGACTTGCAGTTTCAATCTACGGCTCAGGCGCCATATCTCGTGAATCCCCAGCGCTCTCTATCTACCAATGGAGTCGTATCGCCGTCGCCGAACTCGTTAATGCGACGAGTGCTGCTTTACTTTGCTCAGCAAAAGAAACGCGCTATCCTGGGTTTGATTGTGCTCAAAGAAGGCGATGACGACGTCAGTGCCGAGACCACAGTGCACTCGGTCAGCGACGGTGATGCGAACGTCTGGTACGTCGATCCGTTCTCCAACGTCAAGTCCCGTGGCTCGGAATTGAAGCACTTTTTCGAGCAATTGCATCAAGAGTCCCAAGAAGAAGGTGGCACTGCTCCGATCCAAAGCTGCACGTTCAAGACGCATGTCGTGAAGACAGCGCAGGAAGCTTTTGTGGGCGTGAATGCCACGCTAGCGCGATTGGCGTCGAACAAGCAGCTGGCTTCAAAACCGACCATTGTCGTGGCCCAGACGTGCATTCCATCGAGTAAACGTCTTCGCGAAAAAATGCAGGGCCTTCACAGCTTTCCTGTCGCCATGTTACCATGGAACGAAGAAGACACTTTGTTCCCAGCTCTCACGTGGCGCAAGTTAATGGGAGAAAAGCTGATTGTCCGATGCTTTGAAATGGTCCAGTACTTTTCCGATGTGCTTGACTGTGCACGGTATGCACACTTGCCGGTTGGCAACTTTACGGGCGACCACGCTATTGCCATTTTGGATACCTTGTACTCACGCATCTTGACCAAGCATAAACATCTATGGTGGCACTCGCCCACGTCTTTGCCGGATCTTGGTGGCAAGGAGCAGGAACAACAATTCCAGCAGCTTTTCAGTCAATCGCTTCTTGGATTGGCACGGCAATCGTCACTAAAGAAGAGCGATGCAGTTTCACAGCACCGGATCGACCCATCTGTCGTCGTGTGTGAAAAGGGATCATTTGTCGACGTATGCGTCGAGCTCGAGCTGGATGGTCTAGCTGTCAATGCGATTCTTGTTGCGTCTCAGATCCACAGCATTGAAGGCCTCGGAGTGGCGCATCAGATGGAGATTGATTTCAACGGGAAAGGCGAGTCTACCAATGGAGAAGATGGTACCTCTGGGGAGGGCGATGCCGAGGAGAGCTGCCATGAAGCGTTCCGTTTGCTTCGTCTTATGGTCACGACACTGTTTAAGGACTTTTTGACCAGCCGCAACAAGTTTGCGGATCATGTGCTGCAGCAGTTTTATCGCTGGTTATGTTCGCCAAAGTCTTTGAGCTTTGACCCTGCGTTGCAAGCAATGGTCAAGCGATTGATGGAAAAATTGTTCTTGCAACTGCTTGCCGAGTTTCGTCGTCTCGGCTCTCAGATCGTGTACGCTGACTTTAGCAAAATCATTGTTTGCACAAAGAAGAAGACGGTGCGTGATGCACAGACCTATCTGAGCTTTATCCTGCAAACCGTCTTGTCGAACGAGCTGTTCCAGGTGCTCAACTTTACGCCAAAGAAGTTTTTGTCAAATTTGTTGTTTTTGGATGCCGAAAACTACGGGTGCATTCTGCTCAAGAACGTGACGCTGCAACGAGACCACGAAGAAGAGAGTGAGCACGAGGCAGATGACAAGGACGAGAAGCCTCTCGAAATTCTCTCGCATTGGAACATTGCGAATTACTTGCCCCGTGGAGTGGACGAGTACTTTCTTATCTTGGTGGGTCAATTCATCCGTCGACGAGCAGAATTTCAAGTGCGCGAGCGTCGGCGACTTTCAAAAGGTGGCGGTGCCAAGTCTGACGCTGAGGACATCGAGGAACAGCCGCTGGATGAGGATGAAAAGCAGTTGAGTCCACTGGCCAAGTACTCGCAGCGGCTTGTGTCGTCGTATTTCTCCGACAAGATGCTGCGATTGGTTCCCGAGATCTTGACGTACAATATGGACCGAGACAGCTTTCCCGTGTTTGCCGGATCGCATCTCCCCATGGAATCACCTGCATTGGAACTAGTGAAGTTTGTGACTTCAGTGTTTCTACTGGAACCGAGCGTAGAGACCCAAGTGGGCAAGATGCGACGCACTTTGTTCAAGTTACTGCGTGTAAGCGAGTTTACCGATGAAGCGCAGTTTCGCAATCCGTCGCTGTCGTTCACAGTCCAAGACGTCATTTGCCTCTGCTGCAATTTGTGCCGGTCGATTGACTTATGCCGTGACCCTCAGCTCTTTAAAGGCAGTGCATCTCGCTTAGAGGAAGAGGACGAAGGGCAAGAGGATAGAGACGACACGGAGGCTTCGTCAGCTTGGCATTGTCCTCGATGCTTTGCGCTGTACGACAAGACTTCATTTGAACTGCGACTTGTGGAGATGGTACTGGCACAATCGGTGGCATACCAACTCCAGGATCTCTACTGCCGCAAGTGCCATTTACCAGCTGAATACAAAATGCGCGAGTATTGTCCGTGCTCAGGCACGTATGCATTGATGCCGGGGGTACGTGAATCGCTCATGGAGACGCTGCGTCTGCTGATGCGCATCGCGCAACAACATCAGTTTGAGTGGTTGCTGGAGACTGTGCAGCGTCTAGAGCGTGAGCAACTGCTTTGATAGGACACGGGATCGACGTAGAGTTCTAGTTTTCTCTGTCGACTTGATCGCTCGCGTCTTGCAGTAGATCAAGTTGATTCAGCTGATCAGCAGAAAAGTATTGCGCTAACAATTGTGCCGGATCGTCGCTGATGATTGAAGCTCTAGTCCTGCATCAAGAAGGACAATGACTCGTGGATGATCAGGTCGCCGAGGGATCCATGGCAACGCCAAGTAGAAGATGGGAGCAGATCGACTAGTTTGCGTCCGAGACACTGTCGAAACTCTTCAACAGCGGCAGTTCTGTCAAGAAGAAAGCGATTGCTGGATGAATCGACAAGTAAAGTTGATCGCTATGCAAGTAGAAAAGGCCAAGACAAGCGACTGCCACGGCTCTGAACATAATACGAATATGGCAACAAGTATTAGTTTCTTGGAATTGTTCGTTGATAAATAAGTCGTGAAGCGATATGGTCACCGTCTCGCTTTTGTTTGTTGTTGTCAAGGTTTACCACCCTTGGTCTCTGGCTGGCCATTGACGCCACTTGAGCGTTTCTCCCCTTTGCGTTCCATTGCTTTCGTTTCGGCTCTTCCAGTTTCCAGTTTTCGTTTTTCTCCCTGTTTTACGAACTGTTTGGACAATTCCGTCGAGTGCGTCGCTACCGTCTTCAGCGATGCCACCGCTGTAGCCACCGGCGCGGCAACTTTTGCCCCAACGGTTGATTGTGCCACTCCTGTCAGCGTCTTGCTCGTCGGCACCGTAGATGTTGTCGGAGTCATGGCTGCATGTTTTGCAGTCATCATTGCCACACTATCGGACGGCGTTGGCCGTGTCATCGTTACAATGGCCTTTGGTACTTCAGCATGCACATTTACAATCGAAGTCGTCTTCACAGCTGGCTTAGTTGTATCTGTACCTCCTCCTGTCTGCCCTTGCACTGAAGCTGCTTGTACTTTGGCCGTGTTTGCCATCATTGTATTCATTGCTGCTGCGACTGCTGCAGTACTTGGCCCTGGTACAACTTTCATGTGAAGCGTGGAAGGCGAAATTGCTTGCTGCGAAGCTCCAGTCCCGGGCACTGGCGTCTGCGGATCCTTGGGTCGTCGTGGTTTCACCACCTTTTCGGTAGGTTTTTCGCACGTATCCCGCAGCAAAATTTCGCGTCCACCGACGACGATTTGCTGCGTCTTGGGGCGGCGTTTTCGGCGTTGTTTCGGGGGCTCAATGTATGACGTTAGACGTGCAATAGTAGGTACGTTCGTGGTGCCTGGTATAATTCCAGGTCTTGTCGGTGCGCTGCTTGCAGTGTGCTGTACATTTGTTGTTGTTGTCGACAATTGTGCGCTTGTTGCTGAACGATTTAGCGCCATGGACGGTACCGTAGACTTTGCTCCTAGCGATGCAAACGCCATTGGTAAGTGCGAGACGTGCAGCGGACTAGATCCTTGAGGAAAGACTACTGGTCTCATAAACCCCATAGGAATTCCAGCTCTCGGGACATTATTTGCAGTGACAATGGGCCTTGTCGGGGTGGCAGCTGGAAGTGCCTTGGACATTGCGGACGACGCTGCAGCGCCTAGCGCTAATTGCCTCTTCCAGTATTCAGTAGTGGCACTGGTAGGAGTTTTAGCAACCGGAGTCGGTGCACGCGATACTTCCTTTTCCAACACACGATAAGTCTTTAATCGCAGCTTGCCATGAGAATGCGGCAGCTTCTCGAGCGCTTTCTTGCCTTTGTCCATGTCATTCAAACGCACAACAAAGCGTCGACCGGAGTTGTCGACGTCAAGATTCCCGCAACCGTTTCCAAACACGACATTGTCCTCGACAATCACGTTACCTGCATGATAGAGCAACCGTAGCCCAAATCGAGTATTACGTTGGACCTTGTTGCGTCGAAGTAATGCCTGTCCACCTAAGACAGTAACACCCGAGTGGCCATTGCCTTCGACCGTGTTTAACGACATGACTAATGATCCGCGCATTAGTAGCACACCTGAACTCCCTGCCCCACGAATACGGCAGTTTTGTAGTACCAACAACGTATCTGCCGCTGGGGTGCTTGTCGTAGCAGGTGGTGCCGCAACATTCTGAGGCGTGGTGGTGACAGAGGAACCTGGTGTGTTTGCTCGTGGAGTTGGAACCACTGACGCAGAGGTCACTGGTCTAACAGGTGCTGCAGCTTCCACTGGTACAGGAATACTCGGTCTGGCACTTGCCACAGCAGTGCCTTGCATGGCAACTTGCGATGTCACGCTGGTGACCGCTGTTGCTACATGACGCGCTGTTGTTGTCACTGGAGTTGATACAGCACTCTTTGTCGTATCGCTAGCGACTGACGGTGCAAGTGGATTGGAAGCCAGAGCTGTAGTACTGACTGGCTTTGGCACATTAGTATGATCTGCTTTGGTGGCCTTTGAAGTCGAAGACGCAGAAGTTGCAACCTGAGGCGTGCTTGGTTTCGACAGCGAACTGGTCTTGTGATCCAAGTGTCTTGTCTTCTCACGTTTCTTCTTTTTCTTCTTCTTCTTCTTCGTCTTCTCTCCACGTCCCCACACGCAGATGCAAGCGTTCCCCAGACCATTTCCATCAAATTCGCAGTACTCCACACGTAATTGACCGTCTCCCACCACTCGTAGTAGATTCTGCCAGTTGGCTAACTTCTTGTCTCGATGACGTAGCACGCGTCTGCGTTCTTTGACTGCAGGTGCCGATTCCGTGACATCGGAACTTGGCTTGATATCAAGCACCACTGAATCAGGTGCACTGTTGGTTCGCGTGAAGTGGAAGCCGCAAATTACGCCGCCACGAGCGCTCCAGCACAGCTGTGCACGACTAGAGTGCATCTGCAATTCTACGTGCGCATCAGGGACCGCCAGTAGTCTCAATGACTTTGATATTTCCAGAGTTTCATCAAGTTGATACACACCTGGACCGAAAAGTACCGTGTCACCTGGAGCCACCTTCGCCAACACCTTCGCCAAAGACCCAGGCGAGCCCGAGTCAAAGCCACTCGCGGAAATTTTGACAAACAAAGACTGATGCTGTGCAGCAGTGTGCCAGCTACGACAGACCATCTGGGCACGGTGGCGTTCTGGAAACGGACTCAACATTGAGAGCACACGAAGCAGTGCTGGTGGCGGCAAGCCTTCATATCCTCTTCCTCGCGCACTCTTGAACTGCTCGTTAGCAATTCGAACAGGAGGACATTCCCACGTAGCTTCGCGGGTATCGGCATTGAAGTAAAACGGCTGGCCAGTCTTGGCACACTTCATGAGCGACCATGCTGCGCCAGTCAAAAGACGCTTTCGCTGCTCGAAGAGGACGTGCGCACGCTCACGACGATACAATTCAGTGTAATGCTCCGTCCTTTTCTCAAGACTAGTGTCGACATCGTCTTCCATCTGACCAACGACAAGCTCGCCTTCTGCAATCAATCGTGCTTCCTCTTCTCGCTTTTCTGCCTCAGTTTGCTCAATGTCTTCCAATAACGTTGGTGCAGTAGGTTTTGACTCGATTCCAGCTAGCGCTGCAGCTTGTTGTGCTGGTGTATACGCATAGAGAGGATCCACATCTTCTCGAAAATGAAGCGCATAACGATCTACTGCATTCAGTGAGTCCTCAAAGCCTTGTAGAGATTGTACGGATGCCTTCCACGCTTGAAGCTTTTGCTCTTCTGCTGCATCACGAGCCCTCTCACGGACTTTTTCACCATGCTTCCCATTGTGATCTCGAGACTCGAAAACCTTTACACGCTTCGCGGGTGTTCGTTGATCCCCTGAGTTGCAACGCTGTCTCTTCCATCTTGCTTTCGCTGTCTGTTCATCGTCCATGGACTCTACGTGCTCGAGGTCACGTATAGCTCCTCTCCGACACGATTGCTTGTCATTTTCGGCTGCATCTTCGTCTGCGGTATGTTCGTTCCCAAAGTCCTCATCTTCGTCGTCACCCCTCTCACTCGCAACAGTACTGATCGATACTGACGATGGCGTTGAAGGCCTCGAAGACGCCGTGTCTCCAAAGTGACCCACCGACGCTCTTGCACTGGGTGAGGCAACACTATTACCGACACCCACATCTTCCTCAAACTCGCTTTGTTCTTGCAGATACTCTGCCCTCGCCCCTTTCATTGCAACAACGTCTTCCTCATCTTCTAGCTGCGCCATAGCGTTTTCCACAGCATCAAGAGATATTTCGTTGCTGTCATCCATGTCTTCATCCGTACTCTCATGGTCACCTTCCGACTCGGATTCCATATCCTCCGCTTCTCCGCCTGAGCTGCCAACCATGAGCTCACGTAGACTGGCTTTGGAGAAAAAATCCGTGGTAAACTGCCCTTCCGACATGACAAGAAAGTCCAAGTGTCGTTTCTGCTGCGCCTTGCGCAGGATATTCTCTTCCACCGTATGCTCGCTCACGAGACGGTAAATGTGCACATCACGTGTCTGACCAATACGATGCGCCCGATCTTGAGCTTGCGCGTCCATGGCAGGGTTCCAATCCGAGTCGTAAAAGATTACAGCGTCTGCACCAGTGAGATTGATTCCTAATCCGCCGCTGCGTGTGCTCAATATGAAGCAAAAAATCTTCTCGTCGCGATTAAAACGTTCCATGAGCATTTGCCGCTTCTCCACCTTTGTCGCCCCATCCAAACGGAAATACGTGTGACCGTGCAAGTTCAAAAACACTTCGAGAATGTTCAGCATTGAGCTCATTTGCGTGAAAATGAGGCAGCGATGGCCACCACGTTTCAGCGTGCGCAAAAGCACTGCCAGTTGCTGAAGTTTTCCACAATCGAATTGTACCAGCGCCTTGTCGGGAAAGAAGAGCTGCGTGCGTTTGAAGGCGTTGTAGTATGGCGCCATCATGCGGTTTGCTACGGGTCGAGCGTGGTTCATGTCAAGTTCTTCAGCATGAGCTTTCCGTGACAAGACAAAGTTAGTGTCGGAAGCAAACCCACCACCTCCATAGATGATACGAGCAGGTCCCGCACGAGCCTTCGGCACGTAGCAAACAGAGTTGTTTACGACGGATTGTAGTGATTCCACTCGCTCCTCAGGGCTTCGTACCATAGCTTGTAGAGCCAGTGTTGGTTGATGAGGATCAAGAAAAGGCTGAGCACGATGGCGATGGACTTCCATAGCTGGTGAGATGAAAGTTGGCATCGTGCAAGCGCGGACAAGAGAGTCTCCAAACACAGGCTCGTCCAGACATAGTCCGACGCGGAGCTCCTGGAGCTGTGCAACACTTGCGCGTTTGTGTTCCCAATAACTTCGGCGTGTGGCTGCAAGTCGACTGATTCTTCGCACGATGTCTTTCTTCTCCTCGTACGCTGGCGATACAGTTGCGACCGTATCATCTGGAAGCGGAGCACTCACGTCGTAAAAGAAGAGCTCTCTCCGACGTATTGAAGTGAGCTTTTCGCTACGCAGCAGCTCCAGTCCGGGTAAATTAACGTTGTCCCAAAGTGCCACACGTGGACGCTCGTTGACGATTTCATCGACTAAATAACCGCAACATGAAGGCACGTGCATCTGAATCTCCGGCATATCCAACGGAGACGCAATTGGACGCGGCTCGAACAAGTCTGGGTGATTACACACCTTCCGTAGCTGCATCAGGACATTCATCATGCTCATAAAGTTCGCACCGCGACCTTTTCCGCGACCAAACATTGCGCGACGCGTACTGCTGCGCGAAATGAAATCCTCGTACAGAAATCGTTGCCGCTTCGACAATTGGCACGTAATGACATGCTCGAATTTCCCCGGCAATTGTTTTGCCACATCCTTCTTCAGTCGACGCAATACAAACGGCCGAATGATACCATGCAATTGAGCGACCAAATCTTTGCCGCCTTCGACTCCATTATCCCCCGATTGAGTCGGGTCGTTGCCGTTTTCCACCATGAGCGCTAGAGGATTTTGAAACCAGTAGCTAAATTCCTTGCGCGAAGCGAATACGTGCGGCATGAGAAAGTGCATGAGAGCCCAGAGCTCCAATAAGTTGTTTTGTAGCGGCGTACCCGTGAGCAGAAGACGGCGCTGTGAGCTAAACGTCAGCAACGTTTGCCAGCGTAGACTCTTCCAGTTCTTGATATTGTGTGCTTCGTCGAGGATAAGGAAATACCACTTTTTCCGCTTAAAGCAGTGCGCATCTTGGACCACAAGCTGGTAGCTCGTAATGCACACCTGGAAGGCGTTCTGCTTTGACCATCCCTGTCGAAGCTCTTTCCGGCGTTTCGCCGACCCAAAGTATGTCAGGACCTTGAATGCTGGACACCAGCGCTTGAACTCCATCTCCCAGTTTACCAGACAGCTCGTGGGGACTACAATAAGGTGCGGACCCCACAGTCCCTGGGCACAAGCAAGATGCGCTAGAAGTGAGATCGTCTGGATGGTTTTACCAAGACCCATTTCATCGGCAAGGATACCGTTGATGCGTCGCTCACACATGCTGATGAGCCAGTTCACACCTGCTTCTTGATACTCTCGTAGGTCCAACCGCGAAGTCAGCAGATACGGTCGCTTATACCCACTCTTTCGTGCCGCAGGTGACGTATCCACCACTTTTGCTTTTGTCTTGTCGTCTCTCGAACATTCCTCGATCACTTTCGTCTCACCTTTCTCATCTGATCTCTCGTTATCGCTCTCTTTCATCTCTTCATCATCTGAGAACGTCGCGTAGCGTGCTCGAAGTTGTTCAATCGACATTTCGCCTTCCTCTTCTAGCAGTCGTAGCTCTTCAGCTCGTTTCGACGGTGAAGCATCCTGATCCAACATTTCTTCTTCTTCAATTGTAGTTTCATCGTCTGCTTCGTCTTCTTCCTCGCGTTTCGTCGGCACAAACTCATCGTCCCCGACATCCTCATCGTCATCATCTTCTTCTTCACTGTGTTCGACTACAATTGCCTCATCAGCCATCAAAGCTCCAGCATACCTCGCTCTCAATTCTTCAATTGACAACTCTCCTTCTTCCTGCAACGTTGCCACTTCATCTGCTGCTTGTCTTCTCGACACTGGTCCGCTCCTCTTTTCTTCCTCTTCTATCGATCGTTCGTCATCTTCTTCTTCTTCTTCAAGCTCAAAATCTTCATCCTCCTCTTCCTCTTCCTCTTGTATCTCCTCCTTCTTCTCCATCTCCACTTGAAAACTTGCAGCTAATGCCGTCGAGTACTTCTCCGTCTGCTCCACGAGCTGCATCAAATGCTTCTGCATGTGTCTCTGTCTCAGTGCATCAGCCTGTAGCTTTACCTTGAACCCAATGATCTTATCGATCTTACTCCAAAACTTCTTCACTTCTCGACCCACTCGCGCGGCGGTGCGGCGTCTCGCCACTTCCTCACTCTTCTTCTGCCGCGCTAACCGAGCCTCCTGTCGATCCAAATGCGACACTAGCGCTTGACTCAGTGCCTTGGCGTTGCGAGCGCGCCACTTGCGCTCCTGACTAAAGTCCGCAGCCATCCACTCCATCTCTTGGAGCAGAAAATCTCGATGACAACGTGCCAAACGCCGACCCGCTGTATCGCATCCCGGCATCATCTCCTTGTGTATCGGTTTGCCGAGGGTTAGAGCTTGTATGTCATCCTCTAAGGCACGTTTCCGCGCCGATAATGCGGCTTCTAAGGCCTCGCACTCGCTCTGAGCGTCAGAAATCTGTTCATTTTGAGACAATGGGACGCTCAATGAAGCCGTTTCGGGTGTCGGCGTCTGCAAGACGGATCTGTCTACGGATTGCGAGGCATCGGAGCTGCGAGAGGATGCGCGTCGCCGTGCCTGCTTCAATCGCGCATTCGCCATGGCCGCCGAGCGACAGGAAGGTAGTGCGGAGTGGGAAAAAGGAAATATCGAAATTTAGGGATTTTCAACGAGAAGGGAAATTTTGTAAAGTTTTTGCAACGTGAAGATTGATGTTCTTGCGAGAATGTTGATGAGCCATCCCGGAATGCATGTTTCCCACCATGCAAGCAGGTTTATTTCCTAGGTGAGTACTTTCTTATGACCACCTTTGTTTCGTTCGTGCTCCTGCTCTATGCGTCCTCCACACGATGCTTGCTCTTGAGCAGTGCCAGTATAATGATCGCCGCGTTCACGTGATCTAGTACTTGGCGCGTAGTCGAAGCAGAACACTCTGACACTATTCTCAGCCATCACCACCGTCGCACGCTTCTGCGACGCCACTGCTAACCTTTTCAACAGACTGGGCACATGTCTGTCATCACGTTTATTCCAGTTTCCGTACGCTACGCACGTCTTCGTGCTCACCGTCGGATCAACGTACTTTGCGATCGCATCGGCCACTACACGAGCCATGGAAGAACTTCCACTTGAGAACCGGCTTCTCCACGCTTCAGAAGTACTGCAGTCGCTCCAGATACTTTATGTAACTCGAGATCCAGGTCAAGTCCGATGACGATGGCTGGCACGTATCGACACTTAGAAGAGTTCTTGTTCGGTCCTCTTCTCGCCCGTCGTCTGTGATCAAAGCAGCAAGACTGACGCACCGTATTCGCCGCTTGTTACTTGATTGACAGAGAGATAACTAGCGTACTGGTACTTCCTTCCACTGTCATCTCCGCACACTCGCTTGGCATCACTCCTTTGACACATGGTCTCTAACTGAGAGATATCAAAGTTGTAACGCATTACAGTCCACTTGTTCTCTTGAAACGACTTCACCGACAGCGATACGCCAGGGAGATTTCACTTGCAGCCCCAACTTGCTTCTTCATACGCGCGTAAAAACTATACAATGCAGTCACATTGAGCTTGATGTGTGCTCTCGTGTACATCGTGGACGCAGGAAACAACGAGAACGCCCGGAATCTCTTGTCGTAAGGCATCTCTACCATCCTCCTCTCAACCGCGCTCTGATACTTCCACAGGAGTCAAACGTAGAACGCCAGACCATTTTCTTCGATACATTCTGGCTACGGAATCCACTGCACGCTCCAGTCCGTGCCTTCTGGCGTAAGAATGTCTCGCATCTGCAACGCTTCCGTCATGTCCGTCTCGCATGACTCTTGTATGCATGCATGGTCACATTCAGGAGGGTCTCTTTCTCCTTCGCTTGCTTCTGGTGAAGCTGCTACCACGGAGGTTTTTCTCGAAGTGCTCACAAACCAATGGTCAAAGAAGGTCTTGCCGGTGTAATCCAGTTGGGAGAGGGAGACTGTTCACCAGACATTGAAGTGTGTAAAGCTTAACCAGACGCCAGGCCTTCATCTGGATCTGTTGTAGCGCATGAGCGCCGCGTTGGATCTCGTGTTGAAGAAGAGAATCACGGCAGATGGTGTTCAGGCGATACGTGTGCTTGAAAGCGTTCTCCGAGTTGTGACTTCTGTCTCTGCGGCTTATGCTCATCCTGATGTTATAGCTCCATTCTTGCCATGAGTCGTGGATGTTCTTGTGCTTGATATGCGTCTGGCATTGCGACTTGTAAGCAAATACATTTGACAAACATTTGAATATGCACGAGAAACAATAGACTTGTCACGTGATTTCGGCCAAAAGTGCCAAGTAATGGCGACGCAGTTTTGCATTGCACATGACAACTGCTACGGCAGCATCACAAGCTTCTTGCAACGTATATAGGATCACATGACCATTTGGGAAACTTTGCGTTTGTGTGGCTAAAGAAATGGTCTTTCATTTGGACCAAGTTGCGTAAGCCTATAATGCTAATTTACCAATTCTTGCTGTTTAAATCGAAATGTATTACAGCAAGCAAGATACAAAATATTATTTTGAAATGATAGTATTTTATGCAATAGCAGTTATTGCAATACGATACAGTGACATTGTCACCTCCTACAATATCACGTAAAATGATTTTCGTCGATGAGAAATGTTGATTGCTCGCCGAAAACGAGGTTGACAAGCGAGCTATGCTCTTTCATGTATAGATTGTGCTCGTCAAGCGTGATACCATGCTTGTCACGATATAAGATGTTTCTGCTGGTATTTCTTACCTTCTCTTTTGCAGCATTTGATAGTCTAAAACACGAATAGGGAGAACGTTGGACTTCAATTGCCTCCATTGTTTCAATAGACTCGCTAGCACTCACAAACATACCGAAGCTATCCATTGGGTTCATAGTACTGAGCGCCAAGTCATACCAGATCAGGTTGGTGACTCTTGAAAGGACGACACTACATGCTGCAGTCTGGGCTCAGAGTTTTGACGGTCATTCGAGGGTCTCCAGACCAACAAAAGACAAAGTGTACTATACTTGGAAAGGTCTTTTCCGACCGTGCGACGATACAACTGTGGCAAAGAAGCTGCTTGAGTGCCGGACGCTACTGGCTGAAGACGACGCATTTGCGGAAGAGCAGCAGGCCAAGTAGGGCTATTTTTCTTCCAACCAACCTGAAAATCACACAAGACGCCCGTTCCTGTGGATTTGGCCGAAAGTTTGGAGTCGGTCTGCGCCGAATTTAATACTTATTGGTCTGGTGTCTTACGTTCGCCGTGTCTCGCGAATACGAGCATACAAAAGTGCAAGACTTTCGTCTGCAGATAGAGCCTACTTGGACAGCCCACTTACAGCACACGGCTCCTTTTTGGCTTTTGAACATACGGCGTCAGGGAAAATGCCAGGTCCGGATGGGTGCCTCTCGCCCACTCCAAAACTGATTTTCCTCTTTGGAGCCGTGGTATGCGGCGACCAATATCAAAAAAGGAAAATTTTCAATTTTAAGCGGCGAGCACAAATCTCGCTACTTTACAAGCATGGGGATAGATCGGTCCCAAGCAATTAATGCCCTATTTCTCTTCTTAGCGAAGACGCGAAATTGAGGCCATGTCACGACATTGGACACATTTTAAGCGCTGGCACAACTGTACTCAGACTCTAAGTCTTCAGCTAGCACAATTTAATTCACCACGTCGCTTGAGTTCAAACCCTTTGAGTTCCGCTAGCGAATGGTCAAAGTTAAATACTGCATAGCGCTTTTTCAACAACTTTCCTTCTTCGGTAGAAGCAGGGAGGACCATTGCCTTGTACGGACCATCCACTTCAAACAGAATCGAGCACTCCTTGTGTGAATTGTATCTCCCTGTCGACGGGTCGCGCTCATGATACTGCGGGTTTGTAAACTTAGCGTGTACGACTGATATCCATTGAATGCCAGCGTGCACCCTTCCGCATGACATAGCCGTAAAACGAGTTCAGAATGCACTTGTGAGCCAGCTGTAGAGAGTCATACACCAGGCACTTGTTTTGAGCATCAATCTTGGCCAGAAGATCCTTTGCGTCGGCAGCTTCAGTCACCTTGTTTTTCCAGACTTTTGTAAGTCCTTTGTACTCGTACCGACGGTCACGGAATGCACGCACGGTGTTGACGTAGAATGGATTTTCACGCATGCAGACAGTTGCCGACCGTTGTTGTTCCTCGGTCACCTTTGTCTTTTTGTACACACTCGAACAGTAGGATTTAAAGCGCTGTTTCAGGAGCAGCTCTTGCTTGTCCGTAGAAAGTTGAGCAAAGGGCACTGTAGGTCCGGCACCGTTGGTCCTTTTAGCGGAGTCGCCGTCGATCGGACCTCCCTTCTCCATCGGAAAGTTTTCGTATTCAATCTGGGTCTTGATTGAATAATATTCCGGTCGTGTGGCAGGGTAGAAATCGCCGCGCCATACCCAGTCCATCTCACGTTGACAAGACGCATCTTTCTCTTTAATGGCCGCTCTACCGCACTCAGTGTTATATGCACATGCGGCACAGTCTGCCTCGTTTACAATTGCGCATGGCTGAAGACGATTCGTAAGAATGATGTTCGGATACATGGCCGCAACATCCAAATGGTAGATCAGCGGCTGTTCCTTTCGATTTGGTCGCTCGCGAAGTGCAACAAGACGGTCCACGATCTCCTTTCTTACCTCGTCGTAGTTGGCGACACGATCAAGTGGGACGTTCATTTCAATCTCCAACGAAAACCGGAGATCTCGATCGACATTGTCGATCAATTGCTGAAACGCGCTGGGTACGAGCTGGAAATCGTACAAGAAATCTGCGCGGAAAACACCCGATTCCAAACACTCTACGTGACCGCCAACGTACGTTTCGCTCTCGACCAAATGCCCTTTGTAAAACGTTTCTTTGCGCGCGGAGCTTTGCTTGATGGGGCAAATGATGTTGCCTTTGAAAGCTTCGACCATAAGCAGGGCTTCACACAGCGTTCCAGATCCTTTTCGAAGCACATCCTCGGATCCCAAAGGAATGATCGTGCACAAGGAAAACACGAATAGATGCACGTACTTGCCGTAAAGGTAAAAGGTTGCCACAGCATCGAACACGGAATACGACGCCATTTTCAGCGGCTCGTCACGGGCCAATGCCACCATATCTTCAGCGTCCACCTCCACTGGATCATACCCCAGCTTGTACTTTGTCACCGCTTTCAAGCCCTGGCTGCCCTGTGGCAGATACGAATCTCGTTTTACCCAGCAGAATGCATCCATGTGTACACTGCAGCGTCCGCGGTACTCTCCACTCCGTTCGTCTAGAGAAACACCGATTTCGCGTGCCATGTCAATACCGTAAACTTGGGCACGCGTCTCAATGAACGGCCAATCGAAAAAGTCACCATTGTACGTCACAAAGATGTGCGGCTGCTCTTGAATCACGTGCTCAAAGAAGCGCTTGAGTAGCTCTTCTTCGTTGTCTTCGTTAAACACAATGAAAGGACCAGAATAAGCTTCCTTGGGCGTGTACTCAAAATCCTGAATGTCTTCCGACACGACCTGTCGATTCACTATCAAGTATCCCTGTTTGTCAATCATATACGATATCATGTAGATCTGGTCCACTTGTGCATCCGGGAACTTTAACGGTGCCTTGGTACACTCAATGTCAAAGGCACACACAACGGGCTCCGCTTTGTCCACCATATCTTTCTGTCTTCGTACATCTGACGCCGAATACGGCGAGGCGGGATCATAGTCCACGAGGTACCACGCACCCACTCGAATGTCCAGATCAATAGCCACCCGCATCGAGTATGGGACGTCATATTCCCTCAATTCAAGCAACGAACTTTCACTCTCGTCCATCGTAGCGCCTTTCGCTGCATCGGCATCAGCTCCAAAGACCAAATCGTCTTCTGTTACCTGTTCCTTAGTCTGTCCCTGCATCTCGTAGGCTTGTCGGGCCTGCAATCTCTCCTGGTTTCGAGCTACAAGAGGAGCCAGCTCTCGCTTCACAGCCATCAAGTCGCTCACAGTAGCAAAGCTTAGCTTCACATACAGTGCCTTCTTTCCGTTCAAATGGTCGGCCATGTCCAAATCTTCGCGAAACACTCGCTCCGCCTTGGCTACAAGGCCTTCAAACCTTCGAAGA
>NQFO01001702.1:0-84225 GCA_003991265.1 Pseudoperonospora humuli
TTGATGTTATCTTGTCTATGCGGTGTGAGTTGCCCGCCTCGAAGTGGCGCCAGCGCGAATGGAACGGCACTTTGGCCTCGTTTGGAGCTGGATACGACTGATGGATCACGTCAATGACGTAGTCAGCCAAAGCTGGGATCTTGTTCTCGATCAATGAGAAGTGCGGCAGTTTATCCTCTTTGGCGAGTGCCAATACGCGGTTGCAGCCATCGCGTACAGAAGGGAGCGAGCGCAGATATTCCACTTGATCTTGTGGGGTCACGGGCATCGCTTGAAAGTGTAGGGATTGCTGTAGCACAAGGCCAGTTGGTGGATGTGTAGAAGGTGGAGGAGAAAGATACGCGCAATAAGTGTTCTGAGAAAATGATTCGTAATAAATGATGGGAAGTCGTCAAGTCTGTTGAGCTGCATGATATGTTCTTTAGAGGGTGTAGCCATTATGATGTCACCTGCTTTCCTCTGACTTAATTCCCTTCGTGATTCGCGCTAACGTGCTTACGAGCTCAAACGACAATGATTGCTCGGAAAACTGGGCAAGAAGCAGACGATTATCAACTTCTATTCAAACGTTAAAACTGCAAATGCGTGGCCAGAGGTTGTCATTTGGGACCGTCTATGACTTCCAAGGTGAGGATGTACACCATTTGTAGGACGAACATTTGACGTGTTTTACGATGTGCTCACAGGGTACTGGAAAATGAAACTGTAGTAGAGTCATGAAAGTACCAATCCCTTTGTTTTGAAGATATTGCGCAAGCAGAGATCACTGCACACAAGCTTTTCGATGACGTCGTAAGGCTAAGATAACATATTTGGTATGTGCTTGTGTTTGCTAGCCAATGTTGAAAATTGGATTGTTGAAGATTGGGCGAAGCCACTCATACACAAATTTGTCGTCGAAGAGGGACTAAGTATCTCACCTTAAGCCGATCCCGAATCGTGCACAAGCGGTGCCACATCCAAATAAATGCAAATGAATCTTTGAGCAAATCGTGAGCAACGTCAAAAACATGCAGATGTCATACAATATCCAGGTCTACCTGGGTATATACTTTCTCAGATTCACGTGTTTATCTATCTACCGTGGCGAGTCCCTTTGTGCTCGCCACGCGAGCCATCCACCAATCAGAGTCAAAGTGCTAGTGAATCAGTATTGCGTAGCCACCACCTCTAGCCGTAGGTGTGGATAGGACGCACCCCTCATTACACTATGGGGATTTTTCGGCTAGTGGGCCCCGTCACGGCAGACGGCCACCCATTGAGTGCTTGCTTGTCGGCTGTACATATCTATCGCCGGCGATCTGTCACCGCGGGTATCGATCTAGGTACCTCTTGGTCCCAGTGTCAGTTAAAGAAGCCCTTCAGACGGTACATAGAAAAAGTGGAGCTGGAAAGTATCCACACAGGTAGATCCGGATATTCTAGGTGACATTTTCACTGCACGATAAAACAATGTATAGCGAAATGCTGTGCATATGTTGGGGACCTCGAAATATTTGAAAACTACATTCAATTACATAGAAATGCTTTCATCTGGCTTCTAAATACGTTTCATCTGGCTTCACCTAAAATTTAAAACGAGGGTAGGGGTGCATTAGCGAACTCAGATTCATATTATATCAAACCTTCTTCGGGCACGCCAGCAGAACCATACGCCGTTTTTCTCAAATATCACTCATTTACTTCCAGGTAGCTAGAACCCAGCTGCTGCTGTTGTGGAAATATAGGGTACTCCCGCTGCCCTATCGCTTAAAATGTGTCCATCGATTAGCGTGCAACAGGAGATAGAATACGCGAGTTTCTGCCATTTCGTGCTGCATTTTCAAAGACTCTTTGGTGCTGTCGCAATAAAGAAGGGTTGTAGTGTACAAAGTCCAGGAGTGCCAAGAGCTCAAACCTCTGATTTGAACTGGTTCCAAGGCAAGAAACTGATGTAAGATCAGCAACTGCGACCGATCTCCCTGCACATAGCCACCACAACCTGTAGAGGGATATGGAAACTGTCGTATTAGTTGTTTTTGCGATTACTTAATGAGAGCCAACTGTGGGTTTTGCCTGGGCAAAAGGTATACCGTCCACGACGAATGTTCAAGTTGGGTTTGCATGCAAATTAATCTTTGGGCAAATCGGGAGCAAATTCTGGTCCGTCTAAAGCTTACAGCTGAGGATTGGTACTCTATGAAGTAGATCCGGACTCTACGATAATTTCAAGAGTACTATTTATCTTGCTAGACCTTTATTAAATGATACATAGCCTTCTCAACAAAGTGGCCAGTTCTCCAGCTTGACGTGATCCTAGCACCTTGATATACTCACTGTTTGTTACAGTCTCTTGTTCTACAAACTGTTGATGCTATAGTATTATACTAGTATCAAAGGTAGTACTGTTACCCTGGCACAGATCATCACGGTGGTGCGGCAACTCATAAAACAGGCACTTCCCTCTGACTTTATTTTCATGATTCGCTAATGGCTGTCAATGGCGTCTGCAACAGTGTTAGGCTTCGTTAAGACGTCCACTCATTCTTCCTTTTGCACTTAAACGGCTTCATCCCAGTCCAACGAGTTCAGTCCAAGCATGAAGGTCTTCCCGAGTATCGTGGCACTTAGTGCCGTCGTCACTGCGCTTGTCTACAGCCCACAGCCCCTTATGGCTCAAATTGTGGAAGCGAAACCTGGAACTGAGCTATTCGAGCAGTTCCGGCCTGTGTACCACTTTATGGCACGCGAAAAATGGATGAACGATCCGTGTGCGCCGTACTACGACGAGGCCACCGGTCTCTACCATTTGTTCTACCAGTCCAACCCAAATTCGACGATCTGGGGCAACATGACGTGGGGTCACGCCGTCTCACAGGACCAAGTGACTTGGAAGGACTATCCGGACGCCCTCGTGCCGTTCCAGGACAAGTGGGACAAGCTCGGTGTCTATTCGGGGTTTACAATGGACAATGCTGTCCACGGCAAACAAACGTTGTTTTACACAGGCGTGACAGCGCAACCCATTTCGTGGAAAAAGAAGTATCTTTTTGGGGAGCATGTGCTCTACGCCACCACGAGCAATGGTGGCTATACGTGGGACAAGGGAAGCAAGCCACTGATCAAGTCCCCACCAAAGAACTTGGATGTAACCGGATGGCGCGACCCCATGCCGTTCCACTCAAAGTCGCTTGATAAAAACTTTGGCTTTGATCCCGCTGCCGAAAGTAATTACCTCTTGGTCGCTGGTGGCATCCGGGATGAAGGTCCATGTGTCTTCCTCTATCATGCCGAGGATTATGTCAAGTGGGAGTATATGGGCTTCTTGCTTTCCCAGGAGAAAAACACCAGCTTCTCGCCCTACAGTGCCAATTGGGGTTTCAACTTTGAGACGACGATCTACCGTGAAATGACTGACGAGGACGGTGAACTGCACAATGTCATGCTATTTGCTGCGGAAGGCGACCCGAACCGATACTCCATGTGGGCTACGGGCATCTTTGGTGCTACTAACAACGTCAGTGACAGCGAGGACTTGGACGTTGAAGAGGGTATTTTCACCCCTTTGATGGTAGGCGTGTCGGATCGCAGTAACTGGTACGCCAACAGCATTTACACGGATGAGGACGGCAAGGACGTTCTTATCGGCTGGATATCCGAGGATAACAACTTTACAGAAGGTCAACCTCAGGGGTGGGATGGTATCCTGTCAGTACCGCGTGAGGTGGGGATCACCATTGTGCGCAATATCTACGACGTCGATGACCATTTGGTCGGCAAAGGTGATTGGATTGTGTCTGACACGCAGAACATCTCGATGCTTGATGGCTCAACGCTGCCGAGCAAAACCATCAAGACACTCAAGGTCAAGCCGTTGAGCAATTTGGAGCTACTGCGTGACGCGGAGTCGCTCGAGGAAGTGCCCCTTGTGATGATCAACGGAACGTCCAAGTTGCTGGAGTCGACTGGCAAGTCGTTCGAGCTCATTGCTGAGGTATCCGACTTTGAGCGGGACACTATTGTTGGCTTCAAGGTGCGTCACGGCAATGACAGCGGTGAAGTGACGAGTATCGTGTACGATGATAATCGGAAGAAGGTAATTATTAATCGCTCAAACAGCTCCAATGCTGAATGCTCGATGTTTGTGGACAACAACGTGACCCCAGTTGTGGGCTCAGTGTGGGGCCACTTCTACCTGTATGACATTTTCGAGGAAGCTGACGACTTGGACCCTGTCTCGGTAAACGTCTCGGACGCTGTGTCTCGAATATGGGCGGATGACTCCGACGTAGACTCGCCCGCAGATGGCTTGGAAGACGATGATGATGATACATACCGCATCACGCGCGAAAGTCTGAAGTTTCACGTTTTCGTCGACGTTTCGACCGTGGAAGTGTTTGTGAACGATCGCTTTGCACTCTCAGCTCGGATCTACCCTTGCGATGAGGCTTCCGAAAACATTTCGCTCTTTGCTTCCGGTAATGCCACATTCGAGGAGGTGCAAGTGTGGACTAATCCGAAGCATGCGTGGCCAGCGAACCGCAAGATTGCAAAGAAACAGATTCGTAAGAAGTTGTAGACTAGATCTCTTCTTTACCCGGATATCTATCTAGGATTGCCTATCTAACATGCAGCGGGGATCCTCCACTTTCTCTTTCTTGTCCCTGTTCTCTACGCTCCCGTCCTCTTTGGCCTCTGAAGCTCCGTCATACGTCCCTCCTCGCGTAGCTCACCCTTGAGCAGCACCAGCTGCGCTCACGTCGCGGTATCAGTACTCTCACCCTCGTTCTAATTAGTAAATCGCCCATGTGGCGGTACTCCTTCGACGTCACTTGCATGATATCGCGTTCATTACGACACTTGGATACACACGGACACTCTCTCGTAATATTGGGATTCTTCTCTGCAATGAGATGCGGCTAAGGAGTTGACGCACGTCTGTGATCAAAGAAGGTCTTGTCGATGTAACCAGGAAGACGGAGACTGCTCTTTAGACATCGAAGCGTTTTATCTCCATCGTCAATTGCCTTAAGCTGTGGATATTCCCGTCGGATGCCCATGCATCGGCCCTACAGCACGCAGCACGCCAAGAGTCAACGTAAGAAATCCATTCGTCCAACTTTTGTCCAAGTATTCCGAGCGTTTCAAACGTTTTTTTCATGAAATGGATGCGCTATTGTGAAAATTCAGAGACGAAAGGTGACGACTTGGGGATCTCCAAGATCTCGACCCCATGGACCAAAATGATGCCAACAACGTTCCAGATGACGATCAGGATGAGACAACGTCGACTTTGAACGAAGACGACGAGCCACAAGCCGAGCAAGAATCAAATATCCGTATTTTTCTACGAGTGAAGCCATCCAAGAAACCTTCGGGTTTTTTTTCCTGGGATGAAGACGCCAACATGATGAAGTACGAGATCCCCAAAGATATCGCGGCTGGACTCATTAACAATTCCCGCACCGCGTACAAGTTTCGCTTTGATTCCGTCATTGGAATGGAAGCCAAACAGGAAGAAGTCTTTGATCGAGTAGGTCGTCCTTGTGTCGAGAGTGCACTCAATGGCTTTAATTCCACGATTTTTGCTTACGGTCAGACTGGATCGGGAAAAACCTTTACAATCACAGGTGGAGCAGAACGCTATGCCGATCGTGGTCTCATTCCTCGTGCTTTGTCAGTGATCTTTGATCGCGTCCGAAACACGAGTCAAGAGCACGTCATTGCCCAGATTTCGTATCTTGAAATTTACAATAACCAAGGCTACGACCTCCTCGATCCAAACCATGAATCTACCAAGTCACTCGAGGATTTACCTCGAGTTGCAATGCTCGAAGATGAAGATGGGAACTGCCATCTACGTAATTTGTCCATGCATCCTGTAACAACGGAAGAAGATGCGCTCAATCTGCTCTTTCTTGGAGACACGAATCGCGCTGTGAGTGAAACAGTCATGAACTTGGCGTCTTCACGTTCCCATTGTATCTTCACAGTGTCGTTAGAGACACGAAAACTTGGGAGCGAAGTTGTGCTGCGTTCCAAGCTCCATCTTGTGGATCTTGCTGGATCGGAACGAGCTCACAAGACGGGAGCTAAAGGTCAACTCTTACGTGAAGCTGCCTACATTAACACGAGTCTACACTATCTTGAAATGGTCATCGTTGCTCTGCACGAGAAAAATACTAAAGGCCGGACTCATATTCCGTATCGGAATTCCATGATGACTTCAGTCCTGCGTGATTCACTCGGTGGAAATTGTAAGACTGTCATGGTGGCAACTGTAAGCCCTGAGAAAGACCAAACTGACGTAAGTTTGACGATTGATTGATGGTCAAAGTATCGTTTACTCATTCTTTCGAGGTCATTTGTGTCTCTAGGAATCCGTATCAACCTGTCGCTTTGCTCAGCGAGTGGCGCGTGTCAAGAATGATGCGCGTCTGAACGAAGAAGTGGACCCGGCAGTGATTATCCGTCGACTAAAGGCTCAAGTTGCTAGTCTTGAAGAGGAACTAGCTCTTCTCAAGGGGGATGTGGTATGTAGAGTCTCGATTGCACTTTGTTGCTCCTCTTGTAGCACCTCAAGACCTTGCTGAGCTGTTTGTTTCATGGTAGAATGAAGGTGCCGAGCTAAAGGACTATGAAATCGACAAGTTGCGGCAAAAGTGCGTCGACTTTGTCAACGACACGGAGCCGAACTCGCACTTGTCCATGGGCGAGTTTACGTACATGAAGATCAAGGCGTGTTTTGAGATTCTAAAGACTATGGCCAATGCTGCTGGAGTTGCGACCGGTGATAAAGACGATCGAGTCCCGGGGACGACACTCATTTCAGCTGGTACTGGAGGCAACAACCACGAGCTGGAGCAGCGTGTGCACGAACTCGAGCAACTCGTGCAACAGCGTGACAATGAAATTGCAATTATGGTCAACATGATCCGAAAGGGACATGGTAGTGGAGTTCCAGCAGAGCTATTGGCACGAGGAAGTGTCGAGTACACGAGCAACCAAAACGAATGTCAAGACGCTAAAGCGCAACAGAAGCACAGTATATTGCCAAAGCCACGGGGTGACGATGGATCGACACTTGTTGTCGATCCTGTTGTACTTGAAGACCCCGTCAAGGCGTTTGAAGCGTTCAAGACGCATTATCCAAAGAACGACGTCATGCGAGACAACAAGATGGCTCTAAAACGCAAGTATGACGCTGCTAAAGCTCTTGCAAAGGAAGTAAACGAGGCTCGGAACGAGATCAAAAGCCAGACGCTTAGCATTGAAAAGCTACGAAAGCAGCAGGCTATCGCTCACGAAGGTCTTCTTGATGCTGGAGATCAAGACGATGGTACGAACGCTGAGTCACAAGCTGCTGAGCTCAAGCTCAAAGAACAAATTGAGACGCATAAGGTTACGTACAAGAGAGGGTTTCACGAGCTCAGTGAACTCAAGAAAGAGATTCAACACATTCAAAAGATGCTGGAAATGGGTCGCATCAAGCTTCAAAAGGACTTTGATCTATGGTACCAACGGCAAGGCAAAGGTGCTCGACTTACTGAGACTCTCCTAGCGCACACGAATCCTTGCGAGAGCAAAGTTTGTGACGTCAACGTGGCATTACCGAGTAAATCCGTGTCACCCGAGCGTATCACGAGAGCTCCTCGACTGAAGGAAGCAAAGCCATCAAGCCCCGAAAGGAAGAGCCAAGGGCTATCGCAGTCAACAGCAAGGTAAGAGCAACGTATTGCAAACAAGAGACAAGTGATTATGAACTAATGCTGCGAGTTAATGGCCAAATGGCAGCACTGTCGACGACGATGTGTCTGGATTCTATCAAGCGTTGGACATTCTCAAGCGACGAACGCCGTCGAGAAAGTAAACGAAACCAATTGACGTTTGTTTCACTTAGTTGAGCTCATGACGTTGATGCTACGACATTTCAATGGCTTTGTAACTTGCTCTTGTTGAGAGCAGACGTGGACCGTTCAGTGAAGTTTCAAGCGCTTAAAACAGCACTTTGTGCCGTTGATCAGTTGCATGTTTCGCTCTCTTTCTCTCTCTCGTTTTATTTGGCATTCTTCCGACTTGATCGAGCACTAAAGATGCGCGTGAATGACGTGGATATCTCGCTACTCGAGGGCTGGATGATCAAAATCAACAGCAATCCGACTTTCTTTGGCAAGAATCGGAATCGACGATGGTTTAAAGTGGGCTTCGTAGCAGGAGCAAACTCGGAGAAGAAACTCGTCATTTCCTATGCCAGTAGCAAGTGAGTTGCTTGGCATTTTGTTGTTGGTGTCGTCGCCATTCTTACGCTCTCAATTGTAGAACGGCAAAGGATCCTCGTGGCTGGCTTTACGTTGAAGATGTTAGTGGCGTTTACTGTCGAAGGGTAAGTCAGAGCATCGTCGACACTTGGAAGCGTGTGCTCACTTTGTGTCGTCGTCTTACCAGGAGATGATTGAGATCGTGTCTCCGTCCCGCACATTGCGACTCAAGGGTGAGACTGCTGTGGAGCATCGACTGTGGTCGGATAGCCTCTATAAGCTCTGCACTCCACAACCCAAGGCTTCTAGTGCTGGCAATGCCACCCCATCACCTGAACCACGACGCAAACATACGTCACATACTCGTCGAGATTCCAATGAAGACGAAGAAGTGCAACAAGAGCGTAAACGGCAGTCCCATCGTGAGCGTGAACATCGTCATGCTGATGATGACGATAGCGATGACGAAGACAGCGACCGGAACAATCGACGTCGTAGCCGCGACGTTGATGAGAATCGGAGTAGCAGACGCAGTTCGAGGACGAGGGACGCTCGAGAACGCCATTCCTCGTCACCTGAAGACCACGCTTCAAGGCGTCAAGAGCGCGAGTCTTCAGGCAATTCATCCGAATCTTCTTGTCACGATAGAGACGACGAACGTGCTGGTAGTAAAATGCGGCAAGCCGTAGGTGAGAATCGCCTTCGTGAAGTTGATCAGAGCGATGAAGACAGCAGCGAAGACGATAATTGTCGTCCCTCGACGACAGGTAGTAGCCGCAGCTTGCTTGTGTCTCAAATCAAGTCTGGGTCTTTCGTTGAAGCTGGCATTGCTCAGTGCAAACACATTATCTCGGACAGCGAGGAGGAAGACGAAGACGATGAGAGGGGACAAAAGGACTGCGATCCTGAAGAGGAAAGCCCTCGAGAAGCGCCGACATCCACAACACACGCACCAGACGACAATTCTTCTTGTGACGAGAGCGAGCAAACGATCTTGGAACGCATGGAAATCACTCAATCGTTTCGTAAGCCCAAGAGCTCCGACTACTTTGATTCGGACGAAGAGGACGACGACGATCAAGCGTCGACAAAACACGCTCCGCTTGGTGGCGACTACAAGACGCCATTGTCGAGTATCATGGCCGACAACAACTTTGTCCATGACGACTGGGACGCAGAAGCAGAAAACTTGTCAACTTCGATGATGCTCAAGGCCAAACGGCAGGATTTGGTACGAGCGTGCA
This sequence comes from Pseudoperonospora humuli, assembly GCA_003991265.1. Classification (NCBI taxonomy): domain Eukaryota; phylum Oomycota; class Peronosporomycetes; order Peronosporales; family Peronosporaceae; genus Pseudoperonospora; species Pseudoperonospora humuli. The sequence continues at coordinate 9,482 of NQFO01001702.1, forward strand.
ATGCACGACATGGAAACTATTGGCGAGCGGAACTTGACGTTGTGTTGTGTCTTGCAGGCTGTCGGGGGTCTTGCTGTCGACGCCAACTTTGTGGACGAGAACTGGGACTGAGACCTGGTGAAACAATACTGAGAGACTCGAGGTAAACAGCGAGAAAGCTTAAGATTGAGAACACGTAGAGAGGGTAAGAGAGAGAGAGGGTACATGTTGCTTCATTCATGGCTCTTTGTGCGCTACTTAGAGGCGAGAAGTGGTAATCACGTGGTGGTAAGTCTCGCTTGTGAGCGGTTCGTACTTGTCCTTCACTCGATTGTAGACCCAAAGACGGTCTGAAATCCTCGATGGGTCCATCCCGTCCTTCCGAAGCTTTGCCTTTTCCTGCTTCATTGTCCCCGTGACTGCCATCGTTTCAAGCTTTCGAAGGAACAGCGGCATGGCATAAGACGGCAGTCGCTGCTTGACGAATTCCGCAAACTTTTTCAAGTCAAACGACCTGTCGTCAAACACCATGGCAGCCATACACGCCCGGCCGTCGCTACCCGGGACCTCCACGCCGTAGATGCAAATTTCGCTAAGCCCTGGAAACTCGGAAACAGCTTCGGCAACTTCATTGGTCGCCACGTTCTCTCCCTTCCATCGGAACGTATCACCCACGCGATCAACAAAGTGCCAGCAATGACGTTCGTCCACTTTAAACAAGTCCCCCGTGCGATAATACGCGTCACCTGGCTTAAAGACGTTTGTCAACACCTTTTTGCGCGACTCGTTCGTGTTGCGGTAGTAGCCTTGGAATTTACGAGCGGGATCGTCTCCGTTAAGTCGGACAATGAGCTCCCCCGGTTCATTGACTGCACATTTCTGGAGAAACCCCTTCTTCGACCGCATGTAGTCGTCTCGCTCAACGTCGTACTTGACAATTGCAATGCCCGTGACGATATTACTGAAAAAGCCACGACGACCGAGATGTCCTTGATCGGCTTTTGTCGTACACGCGTTCAACATGCCCATTGGTCCCTCCGTCGAGCCGTAAAACTCATACACGGACGGGATCCCAAAGCGTTCTTGGAACGGCGCCCATACATCAGGACGCAAGCCATTGCCAAAAGCTGCCCGTACGCGGTTTTCCTTGTCGTTTGCCTTGGCCGGCGCATTCACAAGGTACCGACACATTTCACCAATGTATTGAACGACTGTGCAGTCGTACGCTCGGACTTCGTTCCAAAATTTGGTTGTCGAGAACCGCCGTGAAATGCACAAAGTCGCCCCTGAGAAGAGCATCATCCCGACGGCCAAATTGCCGCCCGACGTGTGGTAAAGCGGAAGGGCACAGTACAATCGGTCGTCCACTGACAAGTGCATCGAGTGCTTGAAGGCCAGCGAGCGCAGAATGATGCTAAAATGATTCACTCGCGCAGCCTTGGGCAGACCCGTCGTCCCGCTCGTGTAGATGAGCAACGCCGTGTCCAACGTTGAGAGCTTTGCGTTTTTGCGGATCGACTGCGGCGGTCGCATGGACGTCATCGTTTGAAGCTTAAGATCCAGTGAAGATGCTTGTGGTGCATACGCTGTCACTGTCTGGATTGAAAATTCTACACACAAGGAAGCAAAGGAAGCAACGTCGTTAGCACTCGTGGTTACGTAAGACAAGAACAAAGACACAAACTCCACCATCTCCGTAGATGAAGAACTTCATTCGAGGCAATTGCATCGCTACGTCGTTAATTTTCGCGGCCACTTCTTCGCCTACAATCATCCACTGGGTGTCTGCAATCTTAGTGCAGTGGATGAGGCCGTCCGCTACCAAGTGCGTGTTGAGCAAGGCCGTGACGACGCCAATCTTGGACAGACCGAGCCACACAATGACGAATTCCGGCCGATTCTCCATGAGCAGCGCGACTGTTTGTCCCACTTGTAAGCCTTGGTGTAGACCCCAATGAGCGACGCGATTAGCTGCTTCATCCACTTGCTGGAAACTCAGTACACGCTGGCCAAACTCCATGCACGACTTGTGTGGCCACTTGTCGACGCTTTGCTCAAAGAGATCCGGTAGTAGCACTCCATTGCGCACGTGACGTTTGGCTTGTAGCAGTGCCAATGCCTGCATCCCCGAGCGGTATACGTCCGACGAGATCAATAGCTTGTGGTCCACGTAGTAGCCAAGAGCGGCAGTACCGGCCACGACCAGGAACTTGGACGGTACATCGAATGGCAGCGCAGCTAGTGCGTTAGCTACAATGGGCACATTGCGTACGGTATTGGACACATTTGCCCATACGTCCGCCACGTATGGGAAGCCGGAGGACGCGTCTTGAGGCATCTTAGCACGCAAGAGAGCAACTGCGAATTTCAAGATTGGGACGGAAGTGGACGAAATTTCACGCTTCACATTCACTCTTATAGAAATCCATGACGTGTATTTCTCGGCTTTTTTTTCGCACCCAAAGGACCTGATCCTAAACAAATTCCTTGGCCAACGAAGGCCTAGACTTGTATCAAACTCTACTACAAATAAAGAGAAGTTTTTTTTGGCCAACCACCCTCTTATCTCAGGCTTACGCTTCGTCCAGGATCGTCGTCTTGACAATGCGGCTAGTCACCACGTACGGGTCCATGTTAGACGACGGGCGACGGTCCTCAAAGTAGCCCTTGCCCTCGGCCTCCGCCACACGCGGGATGCGGACTGACGCGCCACGGTTGGCAACGCCGTACGAAAACGCGTCAATGCTGGCCGTCTCGTGGCGGCCCGTCAGACGGCGCTCGTTGCCCGTACCATACGCCGCAATGTGCTCCTTGTGCTTGAGCTTCATCTTCTCAATGGCCTCGATGATCTGAGCCATGCCGCCCTCCTCACGCATCGCCTTCGTCGAGTAGTTCGTGTGGCAACCTGCGCCATTCCAGTCACCAGGGATCGGCTTCGGGTCCCATGACACGTTCACGCCAAAGTCCTCGCACACACGAAGCAGGATGTAGCGAGACATCCACAAGTGGTCACCTGATTCAATGCCCGTGCACGGACCGACCTGGTACTCCCACTGACCAGGCATCACCTCGGCATTGATACCAGAAATGTTGATACCAGCGTACAGCGACGCGCGGTAGTGTGCGTCCACGACCACGCGGCCGAACACCGAGTGCGCACCGGCACCGCAATAGTACGGACCCTGAGGACCAGGGAATCCGCCCTTCGGCCAGCCGTAAGGGGTCACACCGTCTTTCTCGAACAAAGTGTACTCTTGCTCGATACCAAACCAAGGCACCTCAGCTTCCGCAGCCTTCATCACGCGAGCAGCGTCAGCGCGCGTGTTGTTGGCGATGGGCGTCATGTCGGGCTTGAGGCAGTCGCACAGCACCAGAATGTGCTTGCCGCGACGGAACGGGTCCTTGAAGATGGCTACGGGACGTAGTAGCACTTCCGAGTCCTCACCGGGCGCCTGACCCGTGCTGGAGCCATCGAAGTTCCAGATGGGCAAATCAGCCACCGACTTGACATCCTTAGTCAGAGTCTTGGTCTTGCAACGCAGGTCCTGGCCTGAGCCGCCGATCCACACGTACTCAGCGAGCGTGGCGTCGCCCGTGTCGAGAGTCATGTACTGGTCATAGACGGTGCGGTCAAGTTGGCTCATGGTGAAGAAGAGAGAGATTCGAGGTGGGTACTGCAAATTCGGCAATGGCGTAAGCTTGGGAATGGAAAGATTGGAGGAGACTCCAAAAAGGGGGAGGGGCGACAAAATGCTCAAACATAGCGAAGTCAAGTTGATACCAATGAATGGCTGAGTTTGTTGAAGAAATCTGAGTAGAAAAAAAACTAGGATATTTAATTGTGCAAGAGGGCTCTGAGACTTAATACGATTGCTCGCTGTGTCCAACGTTGAATTCCTGTCGTCAATCAATCCGGAGCTTGTCGCCTTTATCTATGTGGTGCACTCTTGGGCGCCATGAGTCCAAGTCCGACGTTTGACTTGAGTCTTGTTCTGCTGTTGCGATATGCGTCTTCTCATTTTCAAAGAAATGCACGACACGAAGGCAAGAAATGGGCACTGCCATGCACTGTGGAACATTATGCCAAAACAACAAAGTCGCATATTAATAGGAGACACGTAGGCTAGACTAATCCATATCATCGTCCTATGTGCCAATAGGCAAATCCTATACATTTAGGACAGTGTGTTTTCCCTTGAGAGCTTCAAGCGCAAATGAGAAAAGGATCGAAGAGATAGGTACTGAGCGGGAAGGTTTTGCGATTTCTTGTGCCGACGACGTGCATATCCATTACGATAAGACAAACTAAGGCTACAACGACAAGTTCCTGGGCATGTCGCTATCGACGAAGTCGCTCCAGGAGAATTGATGGACGATGATGCACGACTAAGACCATGTGGTGTCTCCACGAGCGATTGCTTGAAGCTGTATGTGGAAGAAAAGCACGAGCACGTTAGTCGCCTCTTTGCGAGAGCGAGCGTCAGTTCTGCTATTCCAACCGAAGACGGAGAACGAGAAGAGAAGTCTTACGAGAGTGATGTGCTGCGTCCTGGATACGTACCAAATGTCGTCATTGGTCTAGATCCCGGGATGTGGCGATTTGTACAGCTGCTCTCTTTGTCCGTAGCAACAGAGGCGGAAACAGGCCCAAGGAAGTAAAAGAAGAACGAATTGCATGCGCTTGATTTGCAGACCAATCCTCACAAGCGTCGTAACGACAACAAAATATCGGGTTCAGCTGATTATGGACGTCGAACGAAGGTCAGAAGGAACAGACGAAAGGACCTGCCACTGCAAACTTCAAGACGTACCCATGAAGCGCTTCATGAGCAACGCGGGATTCCTGTCTGACTGTCTCGTAAGTGAGACTGGAGCAAACGCGAAGGCATCACAGGACATGTGTACAATCCGGTGAAAGCTTCCAAGCAGGTATTGCAAAAGCGTGTGACAACGGTCTCTACGATCGAGCGTACAGCCAGTTAGTGATCACTAGACACTCTGATCGATTCGATATGGTGACAACACAATGCGGTCGAAGAAGAAAACGCGCAAAGGTGGGACGCTGGTTCTCGTGTGGCGGTCCTGGAGCGCACTCGTTGTTCGACCACGTAATCGTAGACGCGCTCTATCGGTGACAAGCCACGACGATCCTGGACGAAGCGTAAGCTTGAGATAGATGGGTGGTGGTTGGCCAAGACTCCTTTTTATTTCTAGACGAAGTCTCTAGTCCGTAATCGTTCAAAACAAAGTCCGATGCTCACTTTATTGCGTTGTCAGCTACGTACCATCTTGATCCTTTTTCTCCGACTTGCGTTTGTGTTTCTTCTTGTCGTGGCTCTTCTTGTGATGGCGACTATGCTTCCTCGAGGACGACGATCGCTTGTGTCTATGACGAGACTCATCACTGCTATCGTCACTTGAGTCCGAGTCAGATCGATGTCGCTTTCTACCAGATATCGACGAATGTTCCTGTTTCTGCTTGTTCTTCTTCTTCCTCTTCTTCGCCTTTTTTCGATCCTCGTCCGAGTCTTCACCATAGATGGCTGCCAACGCCTGCGGGTTCAAGCCGCTGCCCGTGACATCCACATTGGCCAGTTTAGAGTGCGACTTGTGACTCTTGCGCAGAGATTTGTCCCGTGACGCATCCAATTTCTTGCGAAACTCCTTCGTGTGTTTTCGAGACGGGTCTTTCTCAGCTTCAGCCTGCAGTTTCTGCAGCTTTGAGCCTACAAGCTGATCGTACATCTTCTGGAGCGTCAGCTCAGCATTTGCGCTCTTGACCTGCGATCGTCCGTGGTCCTGGTATTTGTGGCGCTTGCACGTCCCCGTGTAGCACTGCGGACACGTCGACATGGTCGATGACGGTTGGCAAAAAAAAAGCTGAAACAAGACGACACAAAAACACGCCCTCTTTTAGAAACGTCTTCTTAAACTACTTCATTAATGAGCACGTCCAATGGAAATCGACAGTGCGTCATGGTAATCGGTCGTTTCAAGGATGTAACGAACGCCTTGCGCGTGTGCGAGACGTTGAGTTGTCGTTTCTAAAGGCGTCGACAACTGCTTGGAGGCGTTTGTGCTCTTGCTATTCCCAACATGTCGTGGCAAAGTCAATGGGGCACTGTCAAGGCGACGAATGCGCGTGCCGCGGCACTTTACTTTGAAGTGTCGAATGTGGGCAAAACCATTGAAAGTTCCAAGAAACGCGTCATTTGGCGGCTCAAAGTTGAAGAAGGACGGGATTTTGAAATTTCCCTCACGCATTCGCTTGCGTCGGGGAAAAAGGTGCTGCGTGTTGATGGGATTGTCAAGTATACGTCACGATCGGTACGTTTGGTGGCGTGTTTTATAAGCTGGAAGACGAGGTGTCATCGCACGTGTGTCTGTTGATCTTCCGTAGCTCTCGTTTGGCGACTGGGACTACGTCTTTAATCTCGTAGGAGGACACTGCGTTCATATTATCATCAAGCCATCGGTGGATCTCAACGACATGTATGGTGAGTACCACAAGGTTTGGCTCTTTTGTCCGTGTACTGACGAATGGAATTCACTGCTATAGACTTGATCGTCGATGGCATCTCGTTCCGTCGTTTGCCTAATCGTCTGGACCCTGCCAAGCTCCAGAAAGCACAAGATCATGTCGTGACCTCAGCTACGCGGACTACGGGAGGTCCTACTAGCGCACTCTCGTACAATTACTCGAACGGTGGTAATAGCTACTCCAAAGGAGGAAGTCGCAACTCGTCGCGTGAGAGCTCCTTCTCTCCATGGGAATGCACGCGATGCACGTTGGTCAACGAGAAAGGCCAAGCTTCACTTTGTGAAGCTTGTGGTCATCCAAAGCCTGATCAAATCTGTACGTTGCCTCTCTCTTTCTCTCGTCTCTCTCGTCGCTCCAAAGGTTTTAAGACGCTGCTCGTATAATGTAATTGCCTTTTCCAGCGACAGAGTCACGTCAGCGCGCGAAAATGGTCGCTTCAACTCCTCCTCCGTCGCATCTTTCGGGAGCCAAGTCTGCAGTCGAGTCTTCCATCAACTTTGATGCGTGGTCGAACGCACCAAGCGCCAATGCCACGTCTTCTGCCGCTTTTCCAGCCTTGATGGATGCTGATGGCTTTTTGATGACACCGACGACTCCAAGTCTGGCACCTAAGCAGCAAGATATCACTTCCATGCTGTCTGGTCTTGACTTTACGCCTGCATCAGTTGCAGAAACGTCGTCACCCGTGGAAACAAGAGCCGAGCCGACAGAAAAGAAGGAAGAAAGCACCACGCCGGAAGACTTGTGGTCTTCCGGTATGGTTGATCTCAACCTAAAGCCCGAGGACAAGAACTCGGTCAAGAAGTCTGCCAAGCATTACCAGACCATGGAGCAGGCTCGCCAGCTTGCTCCAAAGGAGAAGATTCAGGTTCTGCCAACGCCACCTCCAACGATATTCCCTGCATCCAACATCGTGCAGGCACCTGGTGCTTTCTACGGTGGAATACCTCCCATGCAGCCCATGATGTACAACATGGTCGGTAATGCTGATGCCTTCGGTATGATGCCGGCTCCCATGGGTTTTGGCGGACCACAAACGACCCCCATGGCACCTTATGAAGGCTTTCATGGCCAGCAAACGTCTCTGTATATGACAACAGCACCTATGAACGCACTGCCGAAGCAGTCGTCAATGCAAAATATGGGCAACAACCCCTTTGCTACACTTTCGTAGTCTGGGAGTAAAAAGCAGCACGCAGAGGATTGAAGAGTTAGTTGCATTAAGAGTCATTCACCAGCCTTTTACCTCGTGTTTAGTTCTCTTGCTTTGCTTGTCGAGTGTTACATGCACCATGATAATCTGCCAGAAGACTTGAGACCTTGAGCTTAGAACCAGCGTATGGACATTACCACTTGTCATGGAATCGACACGCGGCATGATCACGTTGGTCCGCACAAGCAACGGAAAGACGTCTTTTGGTACAAGCAATTGCGATTGACTGGATGCTCCGAGTCAAGATTCCATCCATTCGTGTAGTTGCCTTGGAAGTAGCAATTTGGACCATTGCAGTAGCAGCGGAAGCTACGAAAGTGGCAATCGTCATCCGTTGAGCAGCCGTCCAAATGATACGTCAAAGGATCATCGTCTTTTCCTTTGCCATGAGTCACTGGGAACTCGAACTTTCCAAGCACGGGGTAGTGGTCGGATAAGTCGATCAGTGCCATCTTCATGTTGCTTTCTGGAGCGGTCCAATCGACCGTAAACGGTGGAACTTGATTCACATAAGCTTCGAGTGTTGGCACGTTGCTTGGCTGCTGGTAAGGAGCTACAACATCAAGAATGAAAGCTTAGTGCCAAGTCATAGGAACAATGCAGCTGCTGTCTTACCTTTGCCGTATAGCACGTAGTCTAGCCACTCGAGTGAACAGCATGGACAATAGCACATGTTGTCTGGTTGAACAAACACAAGCCAGTTGGACTCGTTGAGCCTAGCGTGCACCTTGCAAGTCGTTCGAGTAAGCAATGACGGGTAGAAGACGTTGTCCTATTCGTATTGCATTGATATCATGAGAGAAAGCAGCACTTTGAGAGAATCCAAACTTAACATCTCAAACCTTTGGTGGTCCCCAATTTTCATTGTACTGTGCAGAGCATCGATTACTGACAGCAGCTCCATCACGTCCAACGAGAACGTTCGTGTGGGGGCTGAAGCCAAGACAGGAAATGAGATTCAAGAATTCAGCACATTGCAAAAGACCGCATGACGTACTCGCTGGTAAAGATCTGCTCACCAACCTGACGCGGTTCATTCGCTTCAAGCAGCTCTACTAGCTGTGCCACTTCATCTCCAAACGTGTGGTTATCCACATTGAAATCCCCTGCAAAGAGCAATGGCTAGTCACAGCAACGAGCACAGCATTACCAAAAGCGCGGTCTTTAGCAAGAAAAGCCTCGTGCAGTATAGACGCACCTCGTGATGTGGTATGCCAATAGCATTGATGAATTGCCGCATCTATCGAGCATTTCACCATGAGCATCTCAATGACGAGCATATCATTGCACAACGTACTTGTTTCGCTTGCTGAATCCGATCCGATCGTCCTTGTGGGGTCGACCAAGCCTAAGAATCCCGCAACTTAGAGACGTCTTGCTTCGTTGTCCTTCATGACACAATTAGTCGTACCTGCATGTGCGTAGCAAACACATTAAAGACCTTATACGAGTCCTTGACGGTCTTTAGAATCCGAGCGTATTTGACGCCCTTGGCAGCCAAACAGTCTGAGTAATGACAGGCATTACGATAGACATGTTGGGCCTCGCGGATGATTGGCCACTTGGACACTACCATCACTCCTCCGTTCAATAGACTCGTGAAGGGATCGGGATCATGTAGAATTGTCGTGGAAAAGTTGAAACCAAACTTTTGAAATTGTCTCAACATTTCATCGCGCTCGGTTTGAATGTCAGCTTCGGCAAAAGTTACAACGTCAATCGTCGTGGACAGTCGATGCAACGATTCAGGAACGCGTTGCAATCGCTCGCGCTGTCCGTCATGGGAGACTTGATAGGGACGACCGAATAAATTGTACTAGTGATCAATGAATGAGTTGAGGAGAAAAGATAAACGACAAACGATGGGATTGAATACCTGAAGAATTTCAAATGGCACGGTCAAGGCATCGACGGACGTGACATTTTCAAGTATAGGAAAAGTACTTGTCCAGATAGGAAGTGTCACGTTTGTGCCATGGACGTTTAAGGGGTTGAGGAAGACACAGAGCAGCGAGGAAGACACCAAACGAGCGACCGCCATGAGATCTCGTGATTAGAGTGGAGGAAGGATGATGTGGTTGAAGTATTCGATCAAATGCGTCATAATTCGACAAAACATTGTGTTGATATGGCGACTTTAACGTCGCGAAGATACGCGTCTAGTGCTCGACTTTTGTCTGCACATAAAGTGATAGTGAAGTCTTTATGCAGAAATGTTCATTGTTGACTTAGCGATTTCGTTACACTCTCTCGAGATAATGGCGTTATTCAAACACGCAGGAAACACGGACAGTGCCGGCCTTGATTGCATCTGACGGCAGATGCGCCATATCTTCGGCTGATTCAATGGATCGTAACGACAGTGAGCGCGAGGAGGTGGCCGAGCCAGTGACTTCCACTTTCAGTGTGAGGTAGCCGATGGGTTTGTCCGACGGGTCCTTCAGTATCAACTCCTCCGTTGTCGTGATCCGTGCATCGATATCGAGAACCGCCGAGCCAAGTCTCGTATCCACAAGCATACTCTTGTCCTTCAGTGAAACAACTAGTCTCGAGTCGGCGCCACCACGTTTAAGCTCTTTTGCTGTCAACGGAAACGTGAAACTTTCTCCCCACGACGCAGTGCCCACTTGCTTATTCTTCTGATTCTTGGTAAACGACATTTTCGTGGTGTTCGTGCGATTGGCGTTCTTGCCCACATGCACTGAGATGTACGGTGAAATGTTAGGCGTACTGCTGCCTAAGTTGCCTATGCCAAGCATGCCGCTGCCAGTCGAGCCAGTGACAACCATGTCTCTCAGCGATACCACAGTAACGAGCACTTGGTATAACTCGTCACTCAACGACCCTGCGTGACTCGCCTTCTTTGAACTCTTCTTCTTCAGCATGACCAGAGGATATTCTTTCTCCTCAACAGCATGGCTCACGTTCTTCTTGGTATTGCCGGGCTTTACTTGCGTGTGAACCCATTCGGCAAGATCCGACGAATACTCAGGCGGCTTGAAATCATCTTGCAGCTGCGCCATGCTCAAAATGCACTTGCCGATCGTCTTGGCCACGGTGCCGCCATACGAGTCCTTCACCACAAATTGCACTTCGCTCTCTTTGCCTGTTAGCGCCAACTGCGTCTTCTCTTGCCACACTGGGTTTACTGTATTGTAGATCACCGCAGTCTTCATCACATCTACACCGTCCACTCGCACAACGCAAAGCGGATCACATGACTTGTCGGAATCTAGACCATTGGCACCCAGTACCTCCATGGTCAAAAGGGTTGGCTTGTAATGGTTTTCATCAAACTCTGCAATCAGCTTGCCCTTTTCAACAAGTTTCGGCTTCCGGCGGCGGCCGCCAAACGGGGAGCGATCCACAACTGTGGATCGAACACCCAATGCAAGATTGTGAGATGTCGACGTAAGACCCTTGAGCAGAACAACACCAGGACCAGTGATACCTTGCACTGTTCCTTGCACTAGACCAGTCACACCACCCTTCATAGCACCCTCCACGGGCTTTGTGAATATACCAGTGAAGCCGCGGCCAAGGTCTTTCGCAAACTTGATGCCAGCATTGTCAGTCGAAGACGAATCACCATCACCAGATGTGTCGCCTCGTTTGTCGTCCGAAAACTCGCCCACGAACTTATCCAGCGAGCCGGTGATCCTCGCGACCGAGGACGCACCTGACTTTACGATGGTCTTGCCCAGCACCTTCACGCCTTCGCCACGAGTCTGAGCATCGCCAGTCAGTTCACCTTTTGTGATCTTCAAGAATTCTACCACACCAGATCCCAAATCCTCCACAAGTCCAATCGGGTTGCCGATGATGTCGGCACTGCCAACCAGGCGGTACGCCTGCATCACGCCCTGCTGGACGTAATTCGCGATCAGCTGACTTTGTAGTCTCTGTTTGGTCGAGAAACAGCGCACAATCACAATCTCGCTAAAGCTGAACGTTGGCGAGCCACTTAGATTCGATCCAATTAAGCCAATGATCTGGCTTAGGAAGCCGAAGATCACAGAATGGCCACCACCAGTAGACGACACGATGTCTTTGCGCGTAATTGAGTACTCTAAATCAATCGATAGCGACGAAATGCGCAATACGTCAAAGTACACCAAATCCGTCTGGATGCCACCGTCCTTCGTCACCACCATTACAGGCATCGGTGGTGCGCGACGTCGAAGCGTGCCTTCCAACGTCAACCTCGAGCGATGCGCCATTGTTGCATCTGACACCAAGTATGGCTCAAGAAGCTTCACAAGATTCACCAAGTAATCGATGTCCACTTTCACCGCCAGGTCGCTCAAGCTGAATTTAAGCAGCTTGTACGTTCCCAAACGAGCTTCCAGGTCAGCATCAAGAACTAGCTTCAAAAATGGCTCTGCTACCTTACCGGCCGACTTATCACTGTAACCTGCATTGACAGGATTCATAATGACAGGGAACTTGGCAGTCGTCAACATGTTGTCCGCCTGGCAATGTAGAATTGAAAACGTCCATTCCAGAGAAGCAGGAGCTTTTTGCACCTTAATAACATCCATTGATGCAAAAAACACTTCCTGGGGGAAGCCATCTAGCAAGGAAAACCCAAAGCCTTCAAACGCAACGTCGAAAGAAGACGCATAAAGCATCCGCCGGTGCTGGAAATCACTCTCTCTCTCGGCGTCTTGGTTTTTTAGTAGGCTGAGTTCTAATTCCTTCTCAGCAATCTTGAGTACACGAGTGTTCTCTTCAACAATGACTTGCACAGTCAACTCGATGGCGCGCTGTTTCTCGCCATCGTGGGATACATACATGGTAATGGGGCTCATGTAGCCAACATAGTCAATGTCATATTTCTTTGTCTGCGCCTTTGGGGCATCCACATGCGAGAGACAGAGCTCGACGTGACGTTCTTTCGACAAAGGATTGAACCAAGCGAAAGCGTACCACGCACCAGGCTTGATGGTAGCTGCTGTTTCCTTTTGTCCACTGCTAAATATCGATGACTCGCCCAACTGAGCGCAATCCACCGTAAACGGAGTGTAATTTTCGATGCGGTAAGGTGGTGCGCAAGACACGTCCGTCAGTACTACATAAACGTACATGTCCACCACTTGCACGCTTGCTTGACAGATCAGGTAGCGCTGGCGTACCGATGAATAGACTTGCAGGTACAGATCTCCGGCTGTGTTGATCGGAATAGCAAACGACCAGTTCTTCTTGTCATCGTCAGTGCCCCATTCTTTCGAGAACGAAAACGAAACATAACGCTGGCTTTGCTTCACAGACTCACCCTTTTTCAAAGACTCGAAGTGATACAATGGTGTCGTCTGGCCGTCTTCTAACGCCAAATGCAGCTGCTTCACATCATCTACACTTCGCTTGTGGAATAAATCGTCAACCCTGTGCGGGTCATTATCGTGCGAGGCAAAGCTTTGAAGGTACAACTTTTGGTTCAAGCGATTTTGAACGAAATATCGGGGAGTCAATGTAAGCGAGACGCCTGGCTCAAAGAAGCCGTAAAGACCTTCCATTTTCACGCTGAAAACGCTCGGACCGCACACGATCTCGCCCATGGTGTTGATAGCCGTCGTGTTAATGGGTTCCGACCATTGCGCGTTCGCGATAGCATGCGCTGAGATTGATGAAGCCTTGAACGCTTTGTCCGGCATGTTGCCCAGTGATTCCCATGCCTTCGGGCGGCGATTGAGACTTGCAGTTGGCTTCAAGGTCAGACGGTCGTGTGGTAGCGATGTCATGACAGGGTAGCTGAACGATGAACACACGCCCATGGCCTTAAATGAGTTTTGCTTCGCACCAGGCTCAGTGGACGCATAATCAAAAGCAAGCGACGTGTTGTCCACGATCCAATACGGGCTCGAAAAGCGTACAAGCCGAGGACTACCAGGAAGAGTGATCCGGTCAATGTTAAACTTCAAACCAGTGTCAACTTCAACACTTTCCCGAGACGTGGTAAACTGCTCGACTCCTTTGTGAATCATCATCAGAAGCGGTTTCGACCATGGAGACGCCGCTTGCTTGCTTGACCTTTGCGTCTTCGTAACCAGCCGAACAGATAGATATCCAGGGTACCCTCCTGAAACACCGGATATCTCAGTATCTTGGCCTGATTCCACCACGCCACTTAGTACTCGATCAGATGGCTCAAGCGCACTCTCACTCCGTAAAAGCGAGTCCACCTTGGCAAATTCGGTCTTCGTATTTCCCGGTGAAGTAGACTTGTATTCGACAAATCGATATTCGATCTCATACGGCAGCGAGTTGCGTACCACAAATGGAGGGAGCAACGCTAGTTCCCACTCGAAGTATGAGCGTAGGTGCCAACGCCGCACGATCACATTCGCAGTCAGGCGCTTGATTACTTTCGTACACGTTTCCTCGGTGTCACCGTACACAATCGTTCCCCCTCGATGAAGCTTTGCTTTCGCCCTCCGTTCAGCTTCATACTCGTCAACATCTTTGATTGCCTTAGTGGACGTCAGCACGTCGTTGTTTAGCGAAGTTTTCACTAACCAGTGCTCATGACTTTCAGGACGTGCGTAAAACTCGGTAATTCCCATCAAAAGTGAAAGCGGCAACGAGATCCGCTCATTAGGCCGCAATTTGATGATTGGAGACTCGATCGCATCTCTATCTTCGTTTCCTAGACTCAGATACTTCAACTCGTAACATTCAGAGCTGTGGTTGCAAAAGTACGTGTTCGACCGCAGGACAATGAGCTGTCGTCGCGGGTTTTCCAATCGTGAAAACACCGTGACGAACACAGTAGATGGTGCAGCATCTTCTGTGCTTACAGCAACGCTTACATTGCCGAATGGTGACAACTTTACTGGGCTTTGACTGACGCCCCACTGATCGATTCCAAGTGAGTCTAATGTAATCTCGCCACCTTTCAGCGCTCCACTATTAAAGTGAGCGCGATTGTGCGCTTCGATTGTGATTGCCTCGTCATTGCCGTTCAGTTTCAAGGCGACATTACATCCTGTAAAGTTCTGCACCAGACAATCCGTTTCTTTGTGCTTCCTCGCGGCCATAGAGCTCTGAAAGCTGTCTTGATGCTTCTGCAGACCATTCTGCTGGGCCTCTCCGTCAAGAGCATCCATCAAAGCACGGTAAGTCTTCAGCACACTAGGGGTCACATTGACCTGGAATCGCTTGGCAGCCTCCATCAAAACCGAAAAGCCGTTCTCGCCAGCAGCCGAAGACAAGCCGGTAACGAGTTCCCAAGGCTCAATAATGCTTTCCATGTCGCTTGCAATGTCACTATAGCAGGACGACGACATCTTGAAGCCAAACAATACCGTCCAGTCGGAGCTGCCAGACGTAGCCAAACCAATCCAATCTACAGGGCCGATCTCATCAATTTCCTTGCCACTCAACTCCATCGATATCTTTACATCTTTGATGATGAAATTGCCACGGCAGAAGCGAGCAGGTAGTTCAGCATCCGTAAGAACAAACCGTATGTTTCCCATTCTTACGTCGGTCTTGAATTGAAGCTCCTTCTTCACCAAATTTGTGTTTTGCGTAAGCTTGCTCACCAACTGTTCTACTTCTTCCATAGCTGCACTGAAAATGCCGTCACGTTTCTTCTTCGCAATAACTTTTGCTGCACTCTGGTACTCACTGATACCTCCACAATACGTGTACGGCTGCAATAGCCACTCGCAAACGGCGTCGTCTGTGCTGTTCTCTTTCACCGCAGGCAACACCAATGCATCCCAGATGAGGTTTGCAGCGTCGTAATTCTTCAGTAAACGAACCAACTTCTTCTGTATGTCCAGCGGATCTTGGTTGCCGAGCGAGCGGTTCTTGATGCGAGCTTCGCCTTCGAATAGTTCCCAGAACCGTCCCTCAAATGTAGGCCGCTTAATCCACTCTGCGAGTTGCTCAGAAAAAGTGATCTTCGTCTCGCACATTTTGTTGATTACTTCGAATGAATGATACTCGTTTCCGCGCAAGTTGAGGAAACCACTGAGAGCACTACTGCCGTTCCTTGACGATGAATCAAAAGTTTCAGTACCTTCATCAGACATCAGATCGTCGTGCAAGAATGCGCGCAGCTCCTGAAACTCTAGATAGCCATTCCCGTCCTGGTCAATCTCCTTAAAGAGCTCGCGAACAAAGTATTCCAATTCACTTTCTAGTAAAGTATCACCGACCTTGACGCGACGCAGTAAGAGAAGGAGCTCACCCAGCTCGATACGGCCGTTTCCGTTTTCATCGATTTCGTCGAAAAGGCGATGCAAGCGATCAAGGACTGTATCAACTTCTGCCTGGCGCCTAATCTCCTCTTGCTTCATACGACTTTCGAGACGAAGTCGGGCTTGCTCGGGCGTTGTGGTCTGCACATTACTGAGGGCTTCACCACAGGACGCCAACAGCGACAAGCTAAGGTCTGATACAGCAACCAAGACATCTGGCATGTGCATCATCACACTCTGGTGGCAAATCAAGGCGTCAGTAGAATCTTGTTCCAAAGCAAACTGGAATACAATACTCGCGGGAGCCAAAATAGTTTCCGTCTCTTTAGCACCATCAACGTACTGCGCGCCAATACTGAAGCGATGAACGTTGAAGTTCATCATTTCCTTCACTTTTGAGCTTTCGAGATGAAGACTCAATGTGGCTGGTATATCCACGCGGCAGTCTACCTTATAATCACTTTGCCAAGTCTCCACATTAATGTCCGTAAACAGTGACTTCGAATAGGACTGGGTAGGTAGCACAACAATGTGACAATCGTCCATGTTTACATCGAGATTCAGCAGCATACCGCCAAGCAAGCTAAACGGAGACATCGTTGCCTCCTTCACCGCTGTTTCCAGCTCACTTTTAGCAACGTTCACCGAAGCAGGCGACGACTCTGTGTGGGCAATGGATGTCAAAGGCGGACGCGCTGTCGAGAGTACTTGAGTAGTCTTTGTGCTCAGTCGATCTACGTATAGTAGAAAGTGCTCCAGTGCGCTTGCTGAGAGCACCAACTTTACGTTGTTCATGGCAGCACGTACGTCTTGCTTTCCATTCTCGAATTGGCTTACACGAGCTGTGAGCATTTGTGGTGGCGTCATTGCGTCACCTTCGGCAGCTATTTTACTGAAGTCTGCATACAATAGCTTTACCGTCGGAGAAACAGGATTGAGAGCCGACGATCCGACGTTGACCACAAACGTCGACTGGCCCAACATCATTTCCACATCCAATTTCTGCTTCTCATCGCCTTCTGCAATTGCGAACATGCGAACGTTGGCGCCAAAATCGACCACGACCATCTCAGAAACCTGGCGGTCTCGTTCTACAAAAGAAACACTCATGTTTTCCCAGCGCAACATGATCTGCATTGCTCGAAACAAGATGTTACTCGTCTTCGTAGCATTCTCTTGTACAATCGCGATATAATCTGCAAGAGACAGCTCATCTTTATCATGGCGATAGTACTTGGCTAATCCAGTCGATCGACTGCGCAGCCTGAGAATTTTGTTCAGCGACATGGCTACTTCCAGTGCGCGCAGCTTGTCATTCCGATCTTTTTTATCTTGCGCCGACAGCGACGTGTTAGTGTCCACTTGATCGAAGTTATCCACGTAAAATATCTCGTCCTCCTTCGAGATTGGTTTTCGAACAGTCTCGTCGTGTTCCATGGCGCGCACTGACTGCACTAGAACCTGGTGGTCCATGTATGGCACAAGCAGATCGCGTAGCACCCCTACTATCAGCTCACGCGTGACTGATATGCTGATGATCGACGAAGACACAAGCTCCACTTGTGCCACACGGTTCTTCATTGGAACAGGAGCAATATCTTCCACAATGCCCAGCAACCGTAGCATGGGAGGCACCTGAAGCTTCAAGTCAAGACTTGGGAATGATAGCAGGGGTACCTCGCCAGGAATGACTCCTCCATTATCCTTTGCCGCGCCTTCCCTCTCTTCGACTGCAACCTTGTCGTCTTCGTCTTCTTCGTCCACAGTAGCAGCACAGATTTTAAAACCCTTGATGCTCATAGCGTGCTCCACTACCATCTCTTCCGACGTCAAAACAAGCTGTAAGGCTTCTTCTGGATTGTCATGCAACACATTGGAGAGCAAGTCGTACGATTTCATCACAAGAGTCACACGTGTCGGCTTCAGGACCACGGGAATTGATCTCGTCGTGGCCGCGTCGGCATCTTCCTCATCCTTATCCTCATCATCGCATCCATCAATGGCAGCAGCTCCAGGCGTCAGACCCGTAATGGCAACTCTCACATTACTCACACTGACGTCCACCTGCGCCGCAATCTGTTGCAGCACGCGATCTTTAAAGCCAAAGGTTTTGTGCGTCTCTCCGGGAGCTTGCGTCGCTTGCTCCTTCTCCAGCTTTTCTCTCAGCTCCGTCTTAGTGCGCTCCGCGGCGAGTTGAGCAACCCAATTCACTGCTTCATTGAGCTTCATGGACACGGCATCTTGCAGCACGAACATGCCTTCCACATTGGGATCCACCATTTGGCCGTCCACGACAACGCCCTTAAGCTTGATCACCACCTTCCAGGACGTCGCCAGATGAATCACTATCTTTTTAATGGTCACGTGCTTAAGATCGATAGGTGCCAGTCCTTGCTTGGTGAACGCCAGTGTCTTGAGAAACTCACTCTGCAGTGTCACGAAGAAGAGCGAGAGAGTGATGCCGTTCAGCAGCTCAAAGGCTTTTCCAGCGCCACGTCGTCCGCGCACCTCAAAAGAACCAAAGGAATACTCAACTTGAACGCTTTCGGTCAAGTAAGCAGCCGCAAACTTGTGCACGAGTCCAGAGAGCAACGGGAAGATTGTCAAGCGCGCGAGCACCGGCACAATGCATAGTGACAAAGATACACACACGGAGAACAGTGCCAGCACCAGCATCCCGGGCATAGTGGGCAAGCGGTTCAAGAGATACAGCGGCAGCTTTAAACCGGGTCGAGAGACAAACACTCTTGGATCTACCTCTTTTGTTGCTTTTCCGCAAATGAGGCGCAAGATACACCAGTGTTCGTTGAAGTATTTTGATTTGAAAATTGTAAGGAAGAGGTGAAACCTGTGGAACAGCATATGCGCTGATTTTTGGAGGCAGCCATCATTTTGTGATGCCACGGAAATTGCTTACATTGGCCTTCATCACGGCTACAAGACATGGACGGAAGCAGGTACTGCTGGGTATGAAGAAACGTGGTTTTGGTATGGGAAAGTGGAACGGTTTTGGAGGCAAAGTGGAGTCTACGGACGCCAGCATCGCGGCGGCAGCAGTGAGGGAAGTAAAAGAGGAGGCGAATGTGCACGTAGAGGTTGCGGACCTGGAGCCACGCGGTGTGCTGCTGTTCTCATTTGAAGGAGGCAAAGAAATGTTGGTACGTTAGAAGACGAATGTTGTTGTCGGGTGAAGAGAAACTCATTGTTGATGTTGTAGGAGGTGCATGTGTTCCTTACACAACAATTTTCAGGCGAACCGTCTGAGAGCAACGAAATGAAGCCCCAGTGGTTCGAGATTTCACAAATTCCATTTACTAGTATGTGGGCAGACGATCACTTTTGGTTGCCGCAAGTACTGAGCGGCAAGAGCGTTCAAGGACACTTTCACTTTGCAGCAGACGAAGACTCACTGCTAAACCACGAGCTTGAGGTATCAGCTACGACAGCTGTTTGAATTTCTACTGCCTAGCTCGCCTCCCAGGGGTTGAGCATTTTTATTATGCTTGGTATCCAGGTCGAATCTTGGTGGAAACTATCTTGTCTTCACGATTGTTTGTTGTTGACGAAGTCTTGTCTTGTTGGAAGTCTTCATGTCTTGCCACGAGCTCCAATGACTTGTCCACGCTTCTCGATCATTGCGCCAAATGTCGTGGATATGTTCTACTGCCTTTTCGTGCTGCTTGCCAGCTTGATCTTTGCAGCGTTCAACACATCAGGATCGGAGAGATTCTGGACGCAGCTAACGACCAAGAGTCGTATATGCGCGAACGCATGTGATAAGACTTCACTGAAAGCCGACTTTGCAACTATACACAAGGCTGACTATCAATACTTACGCGTCATTAGCGTCAGTGCCGCTGACAGGGTCTTGATGGGCTTGTACGTCGCTATTGCTACGAAACATTGCAATGTATAGGTACTAGATGCTAACGCGGCTGTCAATGCTGCCATTGCTTTGTAGTTCATCGAACAGCTCGGACTTGGACGTATGCGAAGTATGGACCTATTGAATGTAATTCGATCGAGTCCCGAGTTGCACTCAGTAAGTACTCGCTCTTCTCCGATCCAACATTGTGAGCTTGTCTCGTGACGTCCATTCCTTGTTCGTAACCTTTCGCCTGGCAGGTACGTGACTACCCACAGCATCGTCGTAGATACCAAGGTATAGGCTGAAGACAATGTGAGTGCTACACGCGCTTGCCGATCGAAATTACTGGAGGAATACTTTATGGCCAAAGCTCTGCAACAGCTGTGTCACTTAGTGCTCGAAAGGGCAGCCAAGTCTTTGGTGATGTCAAAGAGTATGGTTGCGTGTGTTGTTGCAGCGCGAAACGCACATGCATTTGCAGTGACTCGTAGGATACGTTTGCAAGAGACAGCGAACGTTGCAAGTAGACTCTTTGCGATAAACTCGGCGGCAATGTGGGTATCATGTCGAGTGATAGTTCGACAATACTTGGACGAATACATCTCGCACTGAAAATGCAAAGTGTGAAGCCTACGGCCTTATTCTATCGTCACGAGATCCTCATTGGTACACTACTTAAGCTTCTCCATGGCTAGCTTCAAATACCATTCAAGTTGACTACCACGCTGAAGCCAATGTTCGCCAGCCTTGATTTTCTCGGCGTCCTTCTGTACGATGCTGCTTATCAAGCGGTCCGTTAACTTGCTGCACATTTCGTCGATCTTGGCCACCATGGGTTCCGCTAACTGGCGTCTTTTTCTTATGTCCGGGTGAATCCTTCTTTTTGACCTCATGATGAACTGCAATATATACACGTCACCAAAATTCGCTGAAAGAGCAGCGAAGAGTAGTTCATCCTCTGGGGCAGGAGATTTCATGGAGGCGACTTCTTTCCATATATTGTATTGCATGGAGAACAGACCACCATCTACTTCAGGATGCACTCTGCTTGCGAAGAACTGTTTAAAAAGCGCAACAGAGCCTAAGCTC
Organism: Pseudoperonospora humuli; assembly: GCA_003991265.1. Taxonomy (NCBI): domain Eukaryota; phylum Oomycota; class Peronosporomycetes; order Peronosporales; family Peronosporaceae; genus Pseudoperonospora; species Pseudoperonospora humuli. The sequence goes on from NQFO01001702.1 coordinate 30,379, forward strand.
TCGTAATGATCCAGCAGACCCTTGTACAGGCGAATTGCTTCTTCATCCGTAGTTGGATTGAGCAGAAAGTTCCGAAGCAGTTTCTCTCTGTCTCCAACTTCCAACAATTCATTCACTAGATCATTGAGTCCGTATTTGAAACGTGACTCGCAGTACTTGACCCAGAGCGGGAGCCACAGATTGAAAAGATTGTATTGGTCTAGTCGAAGACACTTCCATACATGCTGAGGTGAGGCTCCCTCCTCCTGCCAAACCTCGAATCGTCCATGTTGCACATACATAGCAAGCTTTTGTGCTTGCGGGTTCTTGGACCTCATCACAGCAGCAATATATATGTTGAGATCCTTGTCACCTATGCGTGATGTGAGGGCCTCACTCACTGCATGTTTCTTTCCGGGTTCTTAAGCTTCGACATATTTGGCCCATGAAACAAACCTTGGGTTTCCAAACATGGCATAGTAGCTATTGGATAGTTTTAGGTTATCAAACACTTCCCAAATTGATGTCTTTCGCCATCGACAGAGTCGCAGGTAGAGTCTTTCCCAAGTGGATGCAGTCACCTTGATGCTAGAAAGCGAGACAGGAGACATTCTCTCCTCGCTGAATTTGCTCGTATCGGCATCGTAGCTGGACTTGAAGGAATCTGCGGGCGTGTCGAACTTGGTCACTTGGACACCTGTCGCTGCTTCAACTGCCAGGGGAAGTGCTAGACATAGCACCACAACTCTGAAAACGCTCATGGTGCAAGCTTGCAGTCTCTTGATACTTTGTCACGGAGAATATTGTGGAATGAATGGCTGGTGGGAAGTATAAACCGTAAGCACGAAATAAAACATACATTCTTGCGCATGATGGGATAAACAAGGGAAGAGTTTGCCACTCCTGTCTTTTTTACCTTCTTGTATCCCTCTCGAGTCGCGTGTAAGTCTTTTAGTAGACGAAGCTGCCGTTCCGAGGAGAATCAAATGAAGAGCATTAAAGGCTGAGAGAATCAGAATAATGAAAAAAGGCCTCTTTAATCTGATACTCTTTAAGCTGGCCAACATGCATCTGTAGCGGATAACTAATATGACCTATATTATTGTAATAGCTCTACGACTACTCCGTTGCTATAGTTTCCCAAGTCCCTTATATTCAGAACGCCAGCGCTGTCAAGGTCTCGTCCGTCCACATGAACGAGGGCTATGCCGACGTACTAAGACAACTGGTCCGTACCGTATGTGGTAGTGAACGACTTGCGTGTGGATTGAGCAACTGGTTGGAAGCGGCGCCAAACTAGGTATGTGCAGGACACGATCACGTTGAATAGGCCGCAAATCACCCACACACTACGCTTCTGAGCGATGAGCACGCCTGAGAGCACTACGATCTTGGGCAGTGTGATGGCCCACGCGCCGACATTGCCAAATGGCACGACGAACGGACGCTCCGAGTCCTTCTCCACGTATTTGAGGCGTAAGAAGGCGAAGAACTCCAGTAGCAAAGTGAGACTACAATACACAATGTGTCAAACATTACATAGCTCAAACACTCATAACGATGATGACGTACTTGTTGAAAAAGGTGTCAAGCACCACGAGAACCTCAAAGGAAAAGTTCATGAGCACGCCTGTGGTCAAAGTTTGAAAGACCACCGCCGCAATCGGCGTCCCAAAGCGCTTCCATTCAATGGCGAGGAAGGACGGCAGCATTTTATAGTCCGCCGTCGCCCATAGCGCACGTGAGCTGCAAGCCATTACGACGTTGAATTCTCCTAGTGTTGCAACGACTGCAGCCATACCAACCCAAACACCAAGCCATGGAGTAATTGTCATCGCAATGGTCTCCAGAGAACCTTCGTGCCACTGGGAGAAATCAGACTGCACCATGATGCCAGCACCCACTGCACATGAAGAAGAAGAAGAGCATCATCAGTTGCAAGTTTAGTATCATTTTGCAAAACATTGCCGATCGAGCTAAACAGACCTGGGAAGGCATAGTTGATGGTTATTAAAGCCATCGCGATCATTATGGCAATTGGATACGTCCTGCCGCCATCCTTGACTTCACCTGCAACGCAACCAAGCGAATCCCAACCTGCATGACACACATACGGTGAGTTTCAACTACATGAACAGCTTTTCCAGCTTTTACTACCTTGGTAGTTCCACAAAATGGTCGAGAGGAACAGCGACCAGTCAACTTCAGGTGCAACATGACCCCACGTAGCAAGATTGAAGGTCTCAACGGAAAGAGGTTCCAAGACGAATGGCGCAAGCACAAAGAGTGACATAAACACTGAGGCCATTGCTACCGCGCGCATACCAACAGCATTCGATGCAAAGACGAGTAAAAGTGCTACACATTTCACCGTCCACTGCTCCATACCCGATAGGGTGTAGCCATAGCCCGATGCCAAAAACGCTTCGACATAGCTGCAAAAGAGCACAGGGTATGTTGGCAAGTCGCATACATTGCTGGCGATGCAGTTGAAGGCATTCACCCAGCCTGCATACTGGCCCAGTCCACGTCGTACCCACAGAATGTAGCCTCCATTTTCGTCAATCATTGTACTGAGTTCAGCAGTCTGTTGTTTATCGCAACACTTCGTCAATCAAACAAGTATCGTATCACCTACAAGAGACATTCGTACGCACCATCAAGGCTTGAGGCAAGCCCCATGTGAAAGGCAATACAACGACAGCCAGTAGCACCGGGAAAGGTCCTGCAGCTCGCACTGCATCCTCCACGCCAAAAGGTCCTGCCGCTACGGCAAAGTAGGCGATAAAGCCGAGTGTAATGTGGTTGATTGTGCGTGTCTTGCTCTTTCCCTGCTCCTCAATCTCGTCGTACTCTGATTGACTCTCGAGCAACTGGTGGGTTTCCACTGGACTGAGTAGATGACGCCACGACTTGAGCGGTGATCGATCCGCGGAAGATGGCGGCACCAGGTGCAGACTGTTCGCTTCATCGGACGAGTCAAAGCACGTACGGATCGTCGGCCGCACATCCAAGCTAGTCGTCATGATGCTACACTGCACGGATTGTTCGCTCACTCGCTCTCTTGGCCTATGGATGCCAGAAACAAGCTTTAACTGCTGCTCGCCATAACGTACGGTAGACTCAGGTCTACTTGAAACTTGCGTTGAATGTTGCTTAATATGTGTACCACGTTTCCTACTACAATAAAACAACATTTGATCCCTTTGAGCCCGCACCAGTCATTCTGAACAAAATATCTGACGCTTGCAAGTAGATGGCAGCTCAGTTCCGAATTCCACCGTGGAGTCAACCGTCCTGCAGACAAGCGCTTGTATACACTGCATAATGTGCTCATCCAACAGCCCGCCTGCACTCTCTTACGTGTGTGAGTGGGTATAGTGTGTAGCACAAAGCGAGTTTGGCGGTGTGAAGACTGTGGGAAGTGCATTTTCGCTGCTCGGAAGCCGCCTGCACTGCTGCGTCGCTTGCTTCGGCGCTGTCCGGGCATCTGGTGATGCAGCGGTCGTACATGTCGGTCAAGTGTGTTTATCGTGTTTATCTCGTTAGCTGCAAGACACACTCTGTTCCTTTCTTCCGTCTGTAGAAAGGTCCAATTTTTTCAGCTTGCTAGAGCAATACCATTCTAACTCACCGCCGTGTTCATCTCTTCCAAGGAGTCAGTGAGCATGATGGTCTTGAGAGCGGTAACATGTCAATCTTCGTATGTATACACATGGGCTGCAGGTGTAGCCTTAAGAGTCCCCTTCATCAAGATCGAAGTGAGGAAACACTTTTTGTAGAGATATTCAATGACATCACAATAGACTACAATTCTCTGATCGATCAAAATCATTTATTGACGTCAGCTACAGACAATAACTTTTTATCGTATATCGTCTTTACCACCTAAATGCACAAGTAGAACTTGCTGCGTGGACGACGCAGCGAGAGTCAAAAGAAGGTAGCAGCAACTGCTTTGTATCGAAATACAGTAAGAATCCCATGACGATTGCAAGTTGACGCTCATGCATCATTTCATGCTGCAATTAATTCAAGACGGTGTCTTTCAAATAATGTCGTATCACGTGTGGCTAACTATGTAATTAAAAAAACATTGCATCTCTACCCTGCCAATCATATCAGAATGCTCAGATTAAAGCTTAGGACGATATCTTCCTAAGATATGTTTCATTCGATATTTTGCAGGACGAAACTCAAGTGCCCACCCCCACCACTCACTCATGGCCGTGAATGAGCACTCGCCGCTGCTGCCAAACCGCTCGGGCGGTCGCTCCCGTCTCCGCAGTGCGCTATACGTCATCATTCCCTTGGCACTAGTCGCTATTGTCGCTATTTGTCTCCTCTTCGGTGGCGACAAAGCCTCGATGGCATCAAAGGCAGCGCATGAGCTGACCGAGAGCGAGCTACTGACTATGCGACCTCCCTTTGCAGACAGTCTGCACCCACTCCCACCCAAGCTCGTGGATCGCAATGAATTTAATGAGGCGCTGCCGACCAATGCGTTCTGGACCAACTTGATGGTGGGCGATAGCCACGGTCAGAATCCTGGGGCTGGAGAGGTGACTCTGAGCCCCTATACAGTCCGTTGTCTACCCAAAAGATTGGAAATCTCATACGGAGACTCCCGTCGTGTGGCCACCAAGGACGCCATCACGGAATACTTCAACGTAGACGCGAGCTTCACGGCTTACAGTCGCAAGGTGCTTGACAACAATGACAAGAGCAGTGCCTTATTAGGAGACGGCAACAGCACGTTTAGGAGTGTCGTGGACTTTGACGTCCTGTCAGTGCTGGTGCAGTATGACTTTGAGGAAGACAATAAGTGGATGAAGGCCCCCTTGGTGCGCGGCTCGCCTTATGTCACTGTAGAGTATCAAAATGTACTCCCTGTGTTGGAGTTCAACGCTAGTGTCTTATCTATTAATGGAGAAGTAGTGGACGAGACAGTGGATCCACTGACTTCATGGAAGCAATTGCAGACATGGACCAGCAATCGCTTCGAGCTTGACGTGGAAGTGTATGGTGCTGGAGAGAGCGCACGTATGACGGGAAAGTCCCAGCAAAAGTGGATCCTGTACTTTGACAAGGTGCGCACTTTACAGCTGCAGTTTGCCAACGAGAAGGACTACCGACCATACAATTTGCGAGGTGAGCTCACCACCCCGACCAATATTCGATTGGTGGATACCGAATTCTACACGGGTGCAGCACGACTTGCAATTGTCCCGCAAGGAGCATCACAGGACGCAGTGAATGCGCTGGACAAAGCGGCTGCGATTTATCCAGTGGGTTCTTTAATTACGACGGACGTTAATGAGGTCAATGCATCGTTCTCTTTCTGCTGGAAGACTAAGCGGTTCCCCGATCTCGATGAGTCAAAAGTAAAGGCCACGTCTACCGCTGAGCTGCTTATGATGGCAAACCCGCATCATATGATGACGATTGAGACCGATCGAGACGATATCAACGTGCTGGGCCAGTTTGGCCATCGAACGCTAAAGTCCAACATGACGGCGGTACTTGGTAGTTGCTGGACGATGCACGAGACACTGCCGACGATCTCGTTTCACGACAAGAATTCACAGATCCAGCCGCAGTATGTGGAAGCAATTAAGGTTGCGTTGGCAAACGACTCGAAGTATACTCCCGAGGCGGATGATCCGTACTTTTTTGGAAAGGAGATTGGGCGTCAGGCCCGCTTGGTCCTTATCGCCGATCGACTTGGCGAGCAGAAACTCCGTGATGGTATTCTGGATAAACTAGAAAAGTGGCTGACTCCGTGGATGCTTGGCCAGAACAGTGACTACTTTGTGTACGAGCGTAGTTGGGGTGGCATATGCTCGCTGAATGGACTGAAGGGCGTGTTCTGGATGACGGACTTTGGCAACGGCTGGTACAATGACCACGTACGTTCGACAGCCTGCAAAAGGTTTGATAGGGCTCATGCAGAGAACTGACGCTGTGTTGTTTATGCCTTTGTGTGTTGCACAGCACTTTCACTACGGCTACTTTTTGTACGCCGTCGCTGTGGTCGGAAAGTATCGCCCGGACTTTGCCAAGACGCACAAAGCTGCTGTCATGTCCATTGTGCGGGATATTGCTAGTCCTGATCAGCGAGAGTGAGTTGCGGTTGCTGTAATTGAGAGGTCCATCACAAGTGCTTGACAGTCTCGTTTTGTACATTATGTTGCAGCACTTTTTTCCCGTTCACGCGCCACTTTTCGTGGTTCGACAGCCACTCGATTGCTAGTGGTGTCTACGTTCTTGATGGTGGCAAGTCTCAGGAGAGTGTGAGTGAAGCCATTAATGCTTACTACGGTGTGTACCTCGTGGGCAAGTCGTTTAAGGTCCCGGAGGTGGAGCACATGGGTCATCTCTTGCTTGCTATGGAGATCCGTGGGGCGCAGATGTATTGGCAGATGCCATCGTCGTCCAACATGTACGAGCCTATTTACGCAGCCAACAAGATGACGGGCCAAGTCGCTGCTACTAAAGTGTCGTATACCACGTGGTTTGGTCCACAAGTGGAGCACATGCATCTGATCAACATGATCCCCTTCACTCCGATCACCAACGCGTTTTTAACGCCCGCATATGTCAAAGAAGAGTACCCAATTTTGCAGCAACAGGCGCTTGACCGAGTCCAAGACCCGATCAGCGACACGTGGAAAGGCTATGCGTACCTGGACCTGGCCATTCTCAACCCAAACGATGCGTGGACGAAGGTGCAGAATATGACGTACTTCGACGACGGAAGCTCTCGAACAAATTCCTTGTATTGGATTGCCACGCGCCCGTAAACGTGCAGCGATCGATGTAGACGAGTGCAGGCTACGATAAGTTGCTCAATCAGCTCGTTATACGTTCACATTGCCATTATGAGTTTCCTTCGTGTCGTAGCAGGAGCTTTACCATTAATATCCTAGATTTCCAGATAATCATTCCTAGCCATTCATTCCGATATGCTGCGGCGAAAAGCTTCGGTACTTGGCTGTCGCTTCTTTTCGACGCCTACGAGCACCCGCGGCTTCAAAGGACTGAACCTCACGCTCTACGTGTCTCCTCTTTTACTACGACTGCATCCTGACACGGTCCAACGTCAAGCGCCAGCCTTGGCACTAGAAAATGAAGAGGCACTTAAGCAACTCAATATTTTCTTAGAACTCGCAGCTTTTGGCTGCAATAATGACGCATTCAATGCTCGCAAACACGTTTTGGCACTTGGGGAGAGTCGACAGGCGCTTGCCAATGATCCCATACGGTTTCCACTGGTGTTCCACGTTCCAGCGGACAAGTCTGAAGCTCAGGAACAGGTGGACGGCTTTGTCCAAGTCAAGTACACTGTGGAAATCCCCGGTCGACTGGTAAAGCGCACGCTGTCCAATCCTGGGCGGTCGATTAGCGGTCGTAATGACTTGAAGAATGCGTCACAATCGCCCTTTGCGCGCGAGTGGCAGCGCACGACGAAGCGAATCCTTCAGGACTTGTTCGAGGTGGCGCACGTGCCACTTGTTGCGATCGAGGAGGACAAGACGACGAGGACAGCATTGGCCGAGTGGCTGGCGGAGGAAGATGCGATGGCCGATCAAGCAGAGACGCATGGCGTCCGAGTCGGAGAGCGGAATCGAGCTATGAAGCGCAAGCACGAACAGTTTGAGAAGCTTTACCACGCAATGCTCACACACGAGAAGAATATCGTGCAGGAAACGACAACAGGTTTGGAAGATGGACCAAGTAAGTGTCGTCTTGCTTGTGCATTTTTGAGTGAGGAAGCACACTAACCATTGCCTTTGTCGTGCTCTTCATCTAGCAACGCAACACGCTGTGCTCACGAGTTTGCTCCACTCGAGACTGTTCCTGCCGAGATTTCGCGACCCGCACATGAAGAAAAGTGCCTTCCATTGGATCGCCAACCTTTTGCTTGTAAACTTTATGGAGCTGCGTCTCCATAGTCTCGTGTGGAACAAGGTGACGCTTTTGGTTACTGCTGATGCGGACGTGAGCGATGCTCAAGTGTCTTGGGACGAAGAAACTCCGGAGCAGGGCATGGGTATTCTCATCCCGATAGGCATGGACGTTGATGCAGTGATCGATTTTATCTATGAAAATGTACAAGAACTGGAGTTTGCACTCGAGGAGAAATCCTCTTTGGACCAAGCAGTAGCTAAGGAGCAGCAGAAGCTTCAGCGAGAGAAGAAGAAGAAGAAGAGGAGGACTTCGAGACGACGACATTTCTACCAGGATGAGGTGAACGCAATGTTCCAAAGAAAATATGTTAAGGAGCAGTGAAAATATCGCCTAGAATATCCAGGGTGGATACTTTCTCTTCGCTACAATTTTCTTTATCTAGGATCCATGTTCTTGCACTGAGTCGCATCGACCGCCACATAAGACATACGCTTCCAGAAGCACTTCCCCTCGAGAAGTGGCTGTGCTAAAGTTCAGCAAGAACGTCACGTTGCTCCAAAAGTACTGCAGTCGCTCCAGATGCCTCATATAGCTCGCGATCTTCAACTACGGCATTTCTGCAAGAATCTTCACATACTCTTTGAGTGCCGTTGCTTCAAGCCCTCATTCCAAGCAGTAAATTACTTGAAGCTAGCCATGTGATGGTACGCTTGCACAATATCGCGCTCGTTACGACGCTTAGGTTGCCGGAATTGGCGTATGCAGACCACGCGGTCCCTCTTCTTCTTTTTCTCGTGGCGCATTATATTTGATCTCCTTCAACGACAGCGATATGCCAAGACGATTCCAGTTGTAGCCCTCGACTTGCTTCTTGATGCGCGCGTAAAAACCATACAGTGTAGTCGCATTAAGTTTGACGTGCGCTCTCGTGTACGTCGTGGACACGAGCACGCCCGGACTCTCTTCTCGTTCGGCACAGTCGAACGTAGAACGCCAGCCCATTTTCTTGAACATGCTTTGCCGATGAAATCCTCCACTTAATGTCATCTGGCATAAGAATGTTTTGCATCTGCAGCACGTCCGTCTCGTCGGTATTCTTGAGCGCTTGCATGATCGCATTCACAAGGTCTTCTTTATCCTTCGCTTGTTTCTTGGTAAGATTGTTACTAAGCTCGCCAAAATTGATCCATACGTAGAGTAGGAGGCTCAAAGTGCTCATGAATCATCACGGCAGTGTTGCCACCATCTGCTCACGAAGTTCATGTTTGAAATGAAAGTATCCGGTAAGATTCGAGACTTCCACGAGACCATGTTGTGCTCCAAATACACACGGATACTTTCTCACAAAGCTGAAACCTTTTCTACAGCGTCCGACGAGTTGGTACCACACCCGCACAATCGTAGTAAAGAAAGGTCTTGTCAATGTAGTGGAACAGAGGCAGACTATTCTCCAGACATCAAAGCGTGTGAAGATGCCAGACCTCCATTTGATTCTGTTTCAACGCATGAGCGCTGCGTCGAATCTCGTGTCGAAAAAAAGGGTCGCAGCAGATGGCGTTCAGGCAACAGATGGCGCTAGTGTAGTCCTTGCCCTGCTTGATAGCGTTCTCTAAGATGGTGCCAGCAGACTTCTGGCTCTGTGGCTTGTGCTCAGTCTGTGTTCGAAACTCATCACCGTCGTACTTTGTCTTGAGCTGTGGATATTCTTGGTTTCGTATAAGCGTCTCGCGGTGTCAAATGGAAGAGTGGATGCCCATGCGAGCCATCCACCAATCACAGTCGAAGTGCTAGGAGGCCACTTGCGCTCTGACCGTAAATTGACAAGATCAGTCTCGACGTAACCCGAATTATGACGCTACGAAAGTCAAAGTCTCGTCAGATTTCGTCACAGTCATCAAGTATAAGGGCTACATTCTTACGTTGGCTAAGCCTCGATGTTGTAACTCACGTTTAATGGAACCCTTCCGAAGGAAAAAAAAACGAACATTGGAGATGGAAAAATCCATTTAGGTAGTCCTAGATCGTCTAGGTGACATTTTCCTTGCTTCCTAGGACAATTATACTCTGGTCCTGATATTTTTCTCACACACGTCGGTAAGTCCACGACGTCTTGCTTCTACGTGTTCTTGGCGTCTGTGCTACCGTCATCATGCGCCGGATCGTCTTACGTTGCCGAAGACACAAGTTGCAACTTATATTGACCACCACAAGCCTCACAATACGGAGAAAGGTGCTAGCACGGGCTCAAGGTGATAGTTTCGAGACGTCGACGGGTGGCGACAATCTGGCTTTGATTCTAGGGGCGGGAATAGGAGGCGCAGTGCTGTTTGTTCTAGTGTCGGGTATTTACTGCTTTTATCGCAAGCAATTACGAAACAATGGCCGAGAAACGATCGAAACTACGGTAGTCGAGACCAATGGAGAGATTTATACCGCGGGTGCCACCGAAACAGGACTGGGATTTATATCGAATCGTGTCATTGGGCGACGCGAGATAAACAGCAATAGGAGCAATGACCGCTTATTGAATAGTGCAGACATGCGTAGTGATCGAAGCTGGTATACGTCTGGCAATCGCGAGTCGACAATGTATGGGCGTCATTCGTCGATGATAGGAACGAGGTTGGGCGTTGTACCTGGGGGTAAATCCGTCAGCGAATACTGCAGCGAGTCGGAAGGACTGACAAATTTTGTACAGGACCCCGGCATCTTGACCAAGCGAATTGCCTTTGACGAGCTTACATTTCTACGCATTCTGTCCCATGGAGCTTATGGTGAAGTGTGGCTGGGTCAGCTCGAGACGCGGCATGTGGCCATTAAACGCTTGTTGCCCGAGAAATGTCAGCTTACCGCTAGCTTGGAACAATTTGCCGGCGAAATTCAGCTCATGTGCACGCTCCAGCACCGGAATATCGTTTCGTTCGTGGGCGTGAGCTGGAACCGATTGCAAAACTTGTGCGCTGTGGTCGAATACATGGATGCCGGCGACCTGGACGAGGTGCTGCAGAAGAATCGAGACAAGTTTTCATGGCAGAACGAAAAGATTGCGATTGCCATGGACGTTGCCGAAGGTTTAGTGTACTTGCACTGCCTGCGCCCTGTGGTTGTGCACCGTGACCTCAAGTCGAAAAATGTGCTACTGAATCGCAAATTTCGCGCGAAATTGAGCGACTTTGGTGTCAGCCGCAAGACGCGTGTCAATGAGACGATGACATCAGGTGTTGGTACGTTGCTCTGGACTGCGCCGGAGATTATTGAAGGCAAAAAATACTCGGAGAAGGCCGATATCTACTCGTTGGGTGTCGTGCTGTCGGAAATGGACACGTGTGAAGCGCCATTCTCCGACGTGACGTCGGACAAGGGCGAGCGCTTACCAGGGATGCAGGTAGCTCAGCTCGTACGGCTGGGTAAAATCCGTGTATCGCTGCGCAAAGACTGCCCGCATACTCTTCGCACGATGATCATGGACTGCACTCAGCTGGACCCGGACGCTCGTCCAAGCTCGATGCAGGTGGCCTTCACGCTCAAGAGTATAATCGCCCCAACGCTGCGAACTTCTTCGTCGACTGCTACAACAACGTCGACGTCATCCTCAATTGAAAACCAACTCAACGCAAATCGCGTGACTGCAAGCCAAGCTCTACGTCCATTGTCGGCAGCTCCTTCGACTCAAGACGATGGAAGCTTCACATCCCCTTCTACCAACATGTGATAATATCTACCTCAGTGGCCTCTTTATCGTGACCACGATTGTTTTTCAATATCTCTTCCTATTTGCGCGCCACCACACGTCCCTGACTGTGTACCTTACTTTTGACAGCATTCTTTGCCCACGATATAGCGGACGATTTGCCGTGAGGGAAGCGTAACATCTTGTTAACGTTGTTTCGTCACACCTTTTGACGTCTATCTTATGATCAAACCTTCTTCGCTCACTGCTGTCCGGACGTTTAGAAGGAAACGTCATGAAAGTAATCATGCTACTGTACTATGTGGTGGATGCGAGACGCGAGTGGACCAAACAGTGGTCAAGCCATATTCATGACAAGAGTATGGCGATGGCAGTCGAAATACGGACGAAAGAGAGCAAGCAATAATAATAGAGAGAGAATCAAAGAAATTGACGCTAAACGAGAATGTTCGATTCAAGCTGAGAACACGTCTGGAGACTTAGGCGACTAGTGTGCTCACGCATTTCATCGACACACACCTTCAACAATTTGTCGAGCACCACATTCAGACCGCCTTATGACCTATCAAAGGTCATTTACCACCGATTTTCCTGGAACGATTTCGTCCATTTGAAGGCGACAGCTGGAATCTCAACTCGTGTAGATCTTGATGTGTACTCTCGGGTACGTCGTAGACACAGGAGGACATAGCAAGAATGTCTGGACGCATTTGTCGCTCGACATCTTCTTGACTTTCACCGAAACGACTTAAAGCTTCCTTTGACCAATTTACGGGCTGGGAAATCTGCTCTAAATTATCGTCGTCTGCTCTATTAAGCTGTCTTTCATTGGTCGTTAGATTCTGGTATTTTGCAAGAAATAAACTGCACGTTTTGGCAAAAACATTATCCTCAAAGAAAAACGCTGCAGTTGTTGAAACATCGACACGATGTCTTTTGCTAAACAAAATATTTCTTCCGTCTTCACTTTGACATTGCGATTTTCACGGGTCAGCCAGTACGGCAACAGTCGAGATAGGAAACTGAAGGTCCATACGCGCTGTGTATCGAGGCTTTGCTTGCGGAGTACTAGAAACCGATCCTGTATCATCTTCTTGATTGGATTGCTCAAGAGCAGTCTGCTGCGTCGTCTCGCATGCTTTGAGGCTCACTATCGAGTCCAGTTTGGCAGCCTCTATTCCTGCTTCTTCGCAATCCCCACTACTTACTTGGCTATCCTCACCGCATCGCTGCGGCTTCACTAAAAACATCAGCATATCGAATCACGTCCCATTAAATATTAGAACACTTTAACCGAAAAATAACACATCATCGCACGAAATTCATCTTACAGAACGCATCAGTAGCAGCCTTGGCATATTTGGGAAGATTGACAAAGCCCACCGACGAGCCAATAGTATTCCGGCAGACAGACGGCAGTCGATGCAGACAGCCCTGACCAACTTCGGCACCAAGTACCCCGTCACCTCCCCAGCGCTCCGTTGGCACGATCGACACAATGCGAACCTGGTCTTCGAGAGAGCTAGACACACACACACCAAACTTGCAGTTCAGCAAAGCTCCTCTTGACAACATAGAATAAAGCAGTCTCGTACTTGTACACATAGCATTGGAATGATCCATCCAATGCGTCCAAAATCGCATCATGTAGATCATCCGCATCATCAAACACACGCTCTGGCGTGCCCAGCAGATAGTCCGAGTCTGCTCGAAGTCCTGCACGCTCTGCTGGCGACGATTCTGCCACGCTCTACAAGAAACAAGCTCAGTTGATTGACCAAATGTGCAAAAGAACAAAAACCTATCAAGTACCAGCACATGGAGCAACTGGTCTTCGGCGCCATCATACGAGTCAAAGCGAATGGTCACCCCTAGCAACCCCTTGCCTGGCCATTTTCGACTAGGTGTCAGCTGCAAGTCTCTCGAGGTCTGTGCCTTCACGTTATACACACGGAGCTGCATGGGACGGTCTTCGCTCTGAGCGATGAGCTCCATTAGAGTTGCATCCCGGGTATCCTAAATTATTGCACGTCATACACGATTAGATAGAGAGCAGCGATAAACTAAAGATTAAAACGCTTTACAAGACGGATGCCGTTCGCCTCCAAGATAAAGTCGAAGAAGCTCACAAAGCCAACACTCGACGCAGGCGATTGATCCTGGATGCCGAGCACACGGAAGCCGCAAAACTCGCCGCCCTCAATGGCATAATCGTCTCTGCTATCAGGATAGGGGTCTCCAGCTAGAGTTGAGCTCTCGTTCCCCATATGTGCGCTGTATCTATAAAATTCATCTACTATCCGCTGAAAATTGACCATCTATTTCTATGTAATTATACACCTCAACTTAATAGAGGTTTATAAGATGAGATAGCTAAAATAAATCCATGTAGCACAGCGAATTTATTATTATTGCAAGATTGAGATTCAAAGGATTCGAAAAGCAAAGAATTTGACTTTGGATAATTACGCAAAAAGTGAGCATACAAGACTCGCGATTCGTGGATAGGCCAACGGAGATGCTCAGAAGGAGCAGAAGTTGCAATGAAAGAATTCTCATGAAACGAGGACGTTTTCAAGCAGGACAAGAGCTACTAGCGTCATGTGTCGCTCTGCCGTGACCCTCTTCTTCAACACGAGATTCAACGCAACTTCGAATGGAGGTCTGACATCCGGCCAATCTTCACACGCTTTGATGTCTGGAGAATAGTCTGCCTCTACCCCACTACATTGACAAGACCTTTATTTACTTCGATTGTGCGGGCGTGGTATCAATCCTCCGACGCTGCAGAGAAGATTTCCGCTTTGTGAGAAAGTATCCGTGTGTATCACTCACAGAGAGCACACTGCCACCTTTGATATCTCTCAGTTTGAGACCAGACGTCAAGGGATTAGTGTTTCCTGGAGCAACTTCAGAAAGCCGGCACCCTACACGAGGTATTTGGAGCGAATGCAGTACTTCTGTAGCAACGTCAGGCTCCCGCTGAATTTTAGCACGGACCGGCCGTTTCTTAGCGGAAGTTCTTTCGGAAGTGCATGGCTCGTGAGGTGGTCGATGCGATTGGGCAGTGTAATGGTCCGACGATGAGAATGACATTGATGACTGGTGTAAGCACGACGGCAGCAAAAGACATGTGCGCAATCCGGCGAAAGATTGGCACGAGCGTTGCGGAAGCGCGCGACGATGGTGTTCATGGGCGTGCCATCAGACGCTAATGAGGGCAAATCGAGAATTCTGAAAAAAATGCATCATCTTTTTGGACAGAGCAGAAGCTATATAATAACACAAGGGTAAACTGAGAAGCAAGACTACGTTTTTTGTTTCCAAATTATCGATTAATTTACTATGGAATGATACAGTAATAAGCTAACTGTACAATACAAATATATCTCATGATAATTCAATTGCAGAATTAGCTGCCATTTTGCGTTCTAGTTGGTAAAACGTATTAGGCGTTGCTTAAGACGCAACCTTCTCTTTGCGAGGTGATGTCCCCTGCAGACCTGCCAGGTCGCGGTTTCCATGCCACATCACCGGAAGCCACTCCTGTTTCTCGCCACATTTCTCCAAAGGTGCGGCCTCCGCGCTCTTCGGGCTCATCCAGTACGTGAACGTTGGTAGCGCTCGCTATCGTAATTATATTCTAGCAACTGATTGTGTGAACATTCATTTGCTTATGTTGCTTTAGCGGGTCGAACGAAAACGGAGCAAGTAGTGCTAGAGTTCTTGTACAAGGCAGCGGAGCTTATCATCCAGAGCCGTGTAAATCTCCAAGCCGAGCCGGACTTGCGGCGCGGCAGTCGCCGAGCCAGATTCAACCTGGATATTGAAGAGATCCAGATGGTCCGGGACGCCATGACGGCCTGGAAGGAAGACGTACGACTACCGTTGGCCATTGACATCTTCTGGGATGGAGCAGGAGATGGTCGTCACAAGGTGCTACTAGAGCGCTGGAGTGTCACGTTTGCGGCGGAAGGAGCGAACTCTGGCGCCCAATTGGGCTCAACACAAGACGTAATCCAGCAACTTAAGGAGGTCTGCAAAAGGATCAGCGTGTTATTGCGCGCCTTATTTTCATTCATGCGGCAAGTTCCAGCGCATCGTTTGTTTGCGCAATCGTACCCTTCAATGTTGAGCTATAAGATGCACGCAGCCCCGGCAAGTGACGCGATACGAGCATTCGAAGCTCAGCGTGTAGCAACAAGTGGATACGCTTTTATACCGATCGCAACACCGTTTGGTTTGCTGAAAATGTCGGCATTGTATCGGCGCGATTGCGACCAGTTTACCGAGCGACAGGAGCAAGCTACACCTTCGCGTATCTTCCAAGATAATTTCATCATTCAAGACTATGTGCCAGGCTCGCCAAAGCTAATTCCTGCTAGTGCGCCTGCGTCGTCTCGAACCAGTACGACAACGAGTTATTCGCCAATGGGAGATATGCATTTGCGCACAGGTTCCTTTGTGCCAGTAAGTGATGCAGAGCAGTTTGATGGAGGTGAAGCAGGCGATCTTCAGCGACATCGATCGTCCCCTCGTTCTATCCCTATGTCTATTGCTACACCACTGCAGCAGTTCAGCTGTTCAGGCCCCGTGGACGATGTCCGGACTGATAACGAAGCGGCGATGCGGCCTCAACCAGGCATGTCGAAACCCATGGCTATCCCACGGGTTAGTAGTAAAGGAGCCATTGCTAGTGCTGGCACTAGAGATGCAGGGAATGGTAATGCTTACGGGGAGGAAAAGAGGGGTGTAAAGCTGATTCAGCA
Organism: Pseudoperonospora humuli; assembly: GCA_003991265.1. Lineage (NCBI taxonomy): Eukaryota > Oomycota > Peronosporomycetes > Peronosporales > Peronosporaceae > Pseudoperonospora > Pseudoperonospora humuli. The sequence goes on from NQFO01001702.1 coordinate 46,729, forward strand.
TGCACATTCGTACGGAGGTGAACACGACGTTCGACTGCGGGGTGCAGCTGCTGACCCGAATGTGACAGCAGCACCTTACGGCTATGGAAACGTTGCAATTGAAAGGGACCAACAGCCCAGCTTTTCACCGTCACTCGCATTCCAACAACGCCAACAGCAACTTTGGGAAGGAAGCAGCCGTCAGGAGACGGAAAACGGGCTACTTGTATCCCATACTTCCTTCGACGAGCCACCGACTAGCAACAGCAACACGACGCACCACCCATTGTCAACCCCTCCTCGACATCCCAAGACTGTATCATTACAGCAGCTCGATCCGAGGCGAAGAAAGATCTCCTTTAACGGCGCTTTTGTTTCTGAAATGGCTCACTCACAAAGTCCAACCACTCCTGCGGGTATCACCGCAAAAACAGAGCATGCCACAAGCCCTTCTGGTGGTGCACCTACACACGATGTGACAATGTTTTCTGCTAGTCCTCCGTTCCAAGTGAATCCATGCGAGCTTCTTTCTACGTCACCTGGATATTCGTACAGCAAGAGCCGCATCCAATCTGGATCTAGTAATGTGCCCACTTTTATAACGACAGACCAGTTCCAGCTGGGGCTACACAGTGCAAAGGGCTCAACTTCTGCGAGCCTGGTCTCCGCAAAAACGCGTGGATTCTCGCCTGATTTTGGTGATAGTGGTGTGACGGCATGGGGAGTCTCACCTGATACACCTGATTCATTTAGTCTCGCGCTTGTTGGTGCTAGTACAAGTGTGTCTGGAAGCCGATCGCGACTGTCGCTCTCAGAAAGTGCTGAGACGGGAGGTGCCAATAATGCCCAAGGTGACGAATACTCTAGTGACGGCTCGGACTTCTTGCTGCCTTTTGCCATCGGGGATGGCTCAACCGCTGTTACTTTTGCCTTGGACTCGCACACAACGAGCACGTTAAACTGTTCATCGAGGCTGGAGACTGCAGCAGTGGGCGAGTTTCTTCACCAGCTCAAGAACGCACCGCGGTTGAGCAGATCTGCGTGTGCTGGAACGGCGCCGGTGCTAGACGGAAGACCAGAGAGGTCACCGGACGAAGGTAGTCACGAACCTCCATCCCAAGCTACACTATTTGATGACGAACTTGCTGGCTTTCGCAGTCTTCGCGACGAGCTTGCTCGAGTGATCTGATCTCCATTTTACATGTAACAACCAGTAATGGACATTAGTTGAAAATGAGAGTCTTGATGCATGATGAAGGAAGCATTGAGGTATTAGAGTACTCGCTTGACACGACCATAGGCTAGTCAAGATGCGATAGAGGAGACCACGTCAAGTGCAACGCAAGGTTGACCATCACCACGTTGACGCTAGAGTGCGGGTATTAGGTCTAGGGTCTTGCATTTCACAAATTACTTCATGAAGATTCAACTGAACGCCGCGACGGGGGACGAGGAGGAGGTGCCCAATGCGTCTACGAGCGTTTCACATGCGGTGCACATGTCTTCTCTATTGTCGAGTGATGTGGACACCCCTCGGGACACGTCGCATCCCGCGGCAATTGCGTCCCGTTCTGGTTTCTCAAGTCTCATGAATTCGCCATTGCCAGACGACCAGGACGGAAATGTGCGTGGTCAGAATTTCAAAGCTGTCGAAAATGTAAACGACGCACAAGGGGAAGACGTTGAAATGGAGGACGATCGACAGCCAGTGTCGAAAATGCCCAAGCTGCAGACGACCGAGCTCCAAAGGCTGCAGACGGAGCTGTACGTGGCGCTGACAAAGCTCTGGACAGAGGCACCGCCAGCCCCAAAGAGACAAAAGAAGGGAAAGCAGAGCCGTAAAGCTAAAGCTGCTGCTGTCAATAATAGCAATGCAGCCGAGATGGAGGTGCATCGAGTGCTGGATCAGTTGCAATGCACAGTGAACGCGCAATTTGCACGGAAAGATGTCCTTGAGGACGTTGTGAAACTCTGTCTGAATTTCTGCAAGATAGTGGACGAGAAGGAGTCGGTGCAGAGCTTGGTGGTGCTGATAAGTGACGAAGAAAAGCGAAGTGCAGTGGACTTGGACAAAACAGTGGACAAGTTGCCAAGCAAACCACTTTACGGACAATTGGTGTGCGTTTTGACTCGTGCAGTGCTCTGTGGAGGCGAGAGGACAGGAAAAAGGTTTTTGAGGCAAGTGCTGGACTGGTGTCTGGATCGACCGATGCCGTCAAATTGGATGTGGATGCTGATGGCGATGGCACAAAAGAGTTCGTACTACGTCCAGGAGTTTCTGCTCCGTGAAGCAATTGCGAGGTACCAGGATACTGATGAACGTGGCTCTGAAGTGCAACTTTTTTTCCCGGTTTTAGAGTCGTTGACCGAAAAGTATCCGGCTGTAATGGTGGACATTCTCCGTGATGTGTTGGAAGAGTGTGTATCAGGCAACTCAGATTCGATCGAGACAGTGAGACGGCTCGTGGCACTAGCGAGCAATTCTGTTGTCCTTGTTGCTGCCTGTGACGATAACCTTCAGTGGATTGTTACCCAGGAAGTGGTCACTAGACTTGCCAGTCAGTTCGAGAAAGCAGAAAAAGAAGCTAAAGGTAAAGTGAATCTGCATACAGAAGGAATGGAAGCACAGCTGCTCAACTTTGTCCGCAAACGAAGTGTCGAGCTTTCGAATTCAGGTTTTCAGCTGCTGCTACTACTTCACAACGTGTTGGCATCAAACTTGTCATCACGATTTGTAGCTTCCGTGGGTGCGTTCCAGAAACACTTGCGCGAGTTTGCTGCGTTGGAGTCTTCGCATACTTTTATCAAAGGGATCTATCGGTTCCTCCCTTACATTTGTCAAAGCACTCTTCGTCTGCTCCAAGCAACGACGCTACCTGATGAAACACCGGAAACGAATACGAAATCGTCAGGAGCTGAAGAAGTTGCATCGAGAGAAATAACCAGCCAACGGTTCGAAGAATGGAAACACTGGCTACGTTTACTGGCACAGTCGATTTCCCGAAAAGAAGTGACAGAGCTGCTCATAGAGGCCGATTTGATGTTTGCAGATTTTAGCGAGCTACCTCTCGCATTGCCACCAAGTACGGTCCAACCGGCAGATCGCGCATTTTGTGAATTGCTGATCTCTTTGCTGATACCTGCATCACCTGAGTACGTCGCCTTTGTGCGCAGCATTGTGGACAAGTGTCAGTCTGCTGCCCCAAGAGCTCGACGGCGCATCCTCCGCATTGTTCAAATGCTGCTCGACTACAATAATACGGAATCCACAAGCACTGCAAATAATGCCTTTCCGGTCAACTTGTCTATAAAACAAGATACGTCTTGCATGGAGCAGCTTACTCGTATCGAGGGTTGGAGCGACGCCTTGGATTCATTTGATATATGGAAAGGTGTATGCGGAGTGGAATTCTGGGAAGGTTTCCTTGATTTGGCGCGCTCAAAGGATTCGCTCGTCGCTTCACGTGCGCTTTCGATCGCGTCCCAGACACCGTTTTTGTCCCTTGAAGACCCGACTTGGCAATATCGATGTGTGCGAAAACTCTCGGATGTGTTTTTCTCGGTGCTGAGGCAATATCGGACGGAGCTTGTTATGCAGGGAGATGAAAGCTCTAGCGGACTGCATTTGAACCAGGATAATGCGCTTCAGGGTCGCTTGCAGACTCTCAAGACGATCATGTTCCGCGTTTTGACACTAGATGGCGGTGTCGCTCACTACCAATCCTCGATTTACAGCATGTTTGCTTCGTTGTGGCTAGACGCACTATTGTGCACTACGTCAGCGACCAGTATCCCGACACATTTTCCCAGTAGTGTGAACTTTGTCGACTGGGACACGAGCAATGATGGCGATTTGACCGATGATCGCCAGATCATTCGCTGCGAGCGCACTATTAGCTCAAAGTGCACAAATTTGCAGTCGTCGCAGGTAATAACGAAAAACGCCGAGGCAAAGCTGGTGTATCGGAAAACGCTCGACTCTTCTTGGGAACGTGAGATGCACGCTGCGCGTGTGTGTAGCGTGTACGCGACCGATCTGTTCTCTCAGCTTCTCGCTTCCACGGGAACTGCAGCCAGTCTGCTAAGCGATGGTCACAATAAGAGCGTGACTTTGTCAAGCATGGAAGAGGACGAGCAATTAGAGCGGAGATTGAAGACAGTGGTGGATATGCTTTTGGAGCGTGTGATCCCATGCTGCGGCATTCCAAGTGACGACGTTTACAAGGACATGCTGCCGAATCGCTCTAGCTTCGATGTTGACCTGCGTGTCGAGCAGTGGTTGAACCACTTTCCTGCATTTCTCCTGTTGCTGCGCTCCGTGGTCTCGACTTCGACGGTCCTCGGCTCTTTCCAATTGCTACGTCTTGTGCCTGTATTCAAATCGGCGTTAATCGTGTTGCTCGGGCACTGGAACAGTGTTAAAGGCGAGTTGAGTGTCGAGAACGTTGACGTTCCTCCTTATATGCGCAACCAGAACCAGCTGACGATCACGTGTGAGTTGATGCGGCTACTGCGCGCTACGAATTGGCTGCCTGTGCCTCTGAGCAAGACAGCTGAGCTGCTACCCCTGACAACGCCCGCTGACATTCGCTCCATTCTCTTCAGCTGCTGGTTCTACCTATCCGACCACCCACCAAAGACCGGGTCGTGTGCCCCCACACCTACAACCTCCTCCACGACGTCGCCAATATCATCAGGCTCTTCCCCTGCTGGTTTCAGTATCACTGGATTGTCCACTGGAGGTCCCACCTCGAGCTTGAGTCACCCACCTCTTGAGTTTTACCTGATCCCCCTGCGGAAGGCTTTGCATCGCAATATCCGCAAGATTGGCGCTAAGTACCCGCTCTTCTCATGCTGAGTTTGCCATAATCGCAATCGCGACTTCAACCTAGTGACATTCACTCCTCCTTGCCCAAAGCAAGTCTGTTTGGTATTGAAAGGTTATAAGGAGATGAAGGTACTTGTTGTGTCGTTCATTTCATCCAATCACCGTCGATTAGCTCGTATCACCAGCCAAATCTCAATATGGACGACGTGGAACTGCTGCTCATTCGCATAGACCGCTTCCAAGACCGCACTAAGTACTTGTCGGTATTGCGTGAATGGTTGAAGGAGCTGCAGATCGTCAATGGCCGCATGATTAGCATGGGCACGGACTTGCAGCTGCTGTTTGTGGCTGCGTCCGAGGCTCAAAACTCGCAGCTGCTGGAGTTTTACAACTCACGGGACATCGATACCAACAGTCGAGGAGAAATGTGCGTGGATAAGTTCATCGATGTATTGGGACGCAAAAAAGTACCCACGGATAGCAGCTGCAAGGGGTTTATGGAGATGAACGTGCTGGTAAGAGAGAGAGAGAGAGAGCTGGATACTAACAGCTGAAAATCGTAAGATCCGACTGACTGATTGATTGCTGTCTAGAGCCCGAAGCTGCTGCAGAAACTTTTGGTGCTCGAGTGGCAGGTGGAGCAAGAGTGGCTGGATACGGCGCTGGCGACTCCACGAACCAAAGCGTTTCTCGAGTGGAGAGAGGCAGCAAAAGCTGCACGAAAGGAGCGCAGAAAGAGAGAAGGGATGAAGAAGCAGCAACAGCGAAACGAAAAGAGGATGAAGAGAGAGAAGGAGGCGGCGCAAAAGAAATCGGAAGAGGCTGCATCGACACAGGAAGAGAAGACAGGTGGTGATGTAAAAGAAGATAAACCAGTGAAGACTGAGGAGGTCACTGAACGACATGCCATGCCGACGGTGCAGTTACCGCAGAAGCAGCAGCAGTCTTTAGGACAGAAAGAAGATACCAATAAGCGACGTGAAAAGGTGTCAGCAACAGGTAAACAATCTTGACCTCTGTCGGATGAGCATGTTGCGCTGCTTGCTATCCACTGACCTGGGTGGGCACTTTCTCATGTCCACGATTGTTTCACCTTACTGAAAGCCTGATACGTCCCTGCCCACGCATATGGCTCTTGAGCAGCGCTGGTATGTTAATGGCCGCATTCACATCGCGGTCCCAGTACTTTGCGATAATTGCAGCGACGCATTCGTTTCCTACGATCTGCGCTTGAGAGTTCCAGGTAAAAGGTTTCACTTAGTGTTCGATGCACAATTACGAAGGAAGCAAAGTGGTAATTCAAGCTTGCCAAGACACCGAGAGGATCACGCATTTCATCGATAGACAACCAACAACTCGCTCTGGAGACACCACATTTCGGACGCATGGTCTTCAACGAAGCGATATCAAAGACGTAGTGCATATTTCCCACCGATGGATGACGCAATGCACCAAGCTGTTGCCCTGGGCTCTCTCCTTGATACGCCCATGACACTCAGTAGATTCACTGACCTTGATGTGTGCACTCGTGCACGTGGAAAACAGCTGGAGTGCTCGGACTCCTTTCTCGCTCGGCAGCATTCGCGCTGGCTAGAATTCAACTTTCCACCAATCATAAACGATTATACGCATCACGAAACTTGAGAAGCTATGAGCGGGTGTCCTACGATGATCCAGCGTCGAAACAAGGTGGCGCTACCTCCAGGTTACAGCCAACTGGTGCGTCGCTAGCTCATTTATGTCAAATGCATTTCTTCTACAACTTCGTAGCTTTCGTGTTTTGCAGCACTGGATGCAGTTGTGCCAATCAGGTCAAGACTTGTCGGGTCTGCGTGGTGAACCTCCTCGTGGAGCCATCTCGATGGACGAAGTGAGTACCCACAACACGGAAGACGACTGCTGGAGTGTGCTGGACGGCAAAGTTTACAATATGACACCATACCTCAAGTTCCATCCAGGAGGTATCGCAGATCTGATGCTATCGGCGGGAGGGGATTGCACGGATCTCTTCAACGAGAAACACCCATGGGTGAATGGCCACGGTATGCTAGAGAAATGCTACATTGGTCAGCTGGATCTTGCCTCTATTGCGACTAGTTCCGACTCTATGACGTCCAAGTTTGCTCTTCATAAGGTCCAGTGGCGGCCGTTCACGCTGATTTCCAAGCAGACAGTGAGTCATCAGACGGTCAAGCTTACGTTTGAGCTGCCCGGTAACAAATTGCTAGGACTAGAGATACCAGGGCAGCATTTAAAGGTGCGAGCGAGGATCAACGGTCAGACGATTGAGAGAGCATTCACGCCGACGTCCAAGTTCTCCCAAGCAGCGTGCTTCGACCTGATCGTCAAAGTGTATCCGGATGGAATTATGAGCAGCTATCTAAATAAAATGGCGGTGGGTGACAGTGTGGAAATGCTGGGACCACAAGGTGCAATTGGCTACCCTGAAGCTGGAGTTGTCACTGTTGGGGGTCAACCTAAACTGACCAATGTGCGGCATGTCGTGATGGTTGCTGCGGGGACGGGTGTCACGCCGATGATGCAACTCATTCGCGCGATCATGGAGAACCACAAGGACACGGCCAAGATCACGCTTGTGAACTGCAACCACTCGCTAGCACACATTATCGCGCGCACGCAGCTGGAACCACTGGCAAATATGTTTTTGGAGCGTATCAAGATCCATCACGTCCTTCATGAAGCTAGTGAAGACGACTCTCAAGAGCTGGGATCGTTTCAAACTGGTAAGCGGCTGGACAAAGCGATGCTTACCGAGCTGCTACCGAGGGCGTCGTCTGACGTAGCTGCCTTCCACTGTGGCCCTCCATCCTTCGATGAAGCCGTCACTGCTATGCTGAATGAAATTGGGTTCAAGGAGAACCAGATCTTCACGTTCTAGATGTAGATACAGCCGTGAAAACATGTAGATTGTGTGTCCTCGGAACACACAGACGTTCATCGGAAATTCACCGCCATAGACTTGCTTACGTAATGCTTACTTCACGCTCTAACTAGCATGATATGCCTAAGTATACCTTCATCAAGACGCTCTATACGCAATCACATAACATGTAAACTTGAGCACACGTCGCAGATGGGATAACGTATGGCTACATTTCAAGGTCGTCCGTCATAACGGTTCAACATTGAAAAACGGATGTGATGCAAGTCTTCGTGCATTATCGAGTCTTGTGCTTGGCTCACAACGTATCAAATGTTTCTAGAATTGTCCTTTGACTCGCAAGCCGAAGACAAACAGAAGTCCGTGGCCAAATCTGCCACCACTTGGCGCTACGACCGTCAAGACAAGCACGAAATGTCCCTCGATGAACTGATCTCGGACTTTCATCAAAGCGCCTCCGAACGTCAACTGAAGGTTAATCAAAGCGTGTCCAAATCGAAGACTTTACCATTGCCGACATCGCCGTTTGTAAAGTACTCAAAACGAATTGATGGTGGCCAGAAGAGCTTCGAGTCGAGTGGTCGAGCACATGCCGTTCAAAGAAAGTTGCAGACTAAGAGCACAAGACCTTCTACTAACAAAACACAATACGATGACTCCAGCGACGACGACGTCGCTATCTCTCCTATGCCACGACTCGAACGAGTCCTTCAGAACAGATCGTCACTTCGTCGAAAACAATGCGGTCCTGCAGCTACTCGGAATGCGTCACCAAATCAACAGCACAAGCGCGACTTTAAGCCGTCAATACCTTCATCTCCATCGCTGACCCCACTCTCCTTGTCGCCGATGACCACCCCATCAGCTGCATCCTCTCTATTGTCCGTATCACAAGATATTGACAGGTCTGGGACGTCAAAGGAAGACTCGGTTGATGCCTTGATTGGGAAAGATATCCGCGAGCTCAACAAATTGATTCGGTCTGGAAGGCAGAACCCAAGAACAAGGACGAGCACTGCCATGTCAGACGTGCGCAAGAACACAGAGTCGAAAAGCTTGCGCTCTCCGCTTCGAGTGGCAATTTCGCGCCATAAATCGAGACTTGCAAGGCCAGAGTCACCACCGCCACCGCCGCCGCCTGAAGACGATCTAGACGGCAAAAGTGAAGACGAAGAAGATTCGTTTGCCGAGGAGATACGAAAATTACGAGCCAGTCATCGGATAAGTTTGATGCCGGCAAAAGAACTCGATAAAGAGACTTTGGATGACGACCCCACGCTCGAGAGCTCGGACATGTGTGCCGCCGTCGCCTTGAAGATTCGATATGCATCAAATACAATCAACGGCTTGTTGCTAGAAGCGATGAAGCCCTTTGAAGACCGACAGCGTGAGGAAGAGATGGCACATATCGTCGAAGGAGAGACCACTGGGACCGATTCGGCAATCCCGGACGCAATGACGGTCGAGCTACAAGCTGCGACCCAAACAATCGTGTCCCAGCTTGATGTTACGTTTGCCGAAATGACACGACGTCAAGAAAGAGACTTGAAGGCTGAGGTGGAGGCCAAGGCGACGTTGAAAGAGCTCGAGAAGAGAGACAAAGAGGCTGCAGACGAGAAGAAGGTCAAGGAGCACGAGATGGAAATACTCCGGATGGTGCCCATGCAAGGTAAGCTGCTCACGTGCTCGACCGATATCGAGTGTTTGTTAGACCAGTTTGATCGTGGTGATACAAGAGATGAGAACCAATCGATAGCGGGTGCGTCTGCAATCGAGACCAGTATCAAGACGCTGCAAGCTCACATGCAGCACAAGATCCAAGCGATTGAATCGCGACTGTCAGCTCCATCATCCGACAGTGCGAAAAGTAGCCAGGGGGACCATGTTTCGTGGCGAGCTGTCGACTGGATGCACGACAATTTTTCGGTCGATCATCTCCCTTTACCGGCACAAAACGATAGCCAACAGCCTGAGGATAGTGAAGATTGCAATGCAAAAGTGGCTCACGTTGAGTGTGACGAACGGTTTGAGGACATTCTTCAGCGGCAAGTTCTCGAGAAGCTCGACCTTACGATGCTCAAGTTGAAACACATTCTTGCTATTGACACGAAAGAAGCCGCTGACATCTTGGAGAAGCAGCAGCAAGAGAAAGAGGAGCAAGAGCGCAAGCAGATGCAGCAGCGGCTGGAAGATGAAGAGAAGCAACGTGAGCGAGAAGACGCTGAACATGCGAAACAGCGTGTCATGGGGCTCACGGCAGTCGACGACGTTGAAGGTTGGGCCAGTGGGACTGAAGATGAATTCAAGCGCGATCGGTCTTTGAGCTCGTTGATGATTTCGCCGGAGAATCGACTGCATTTGCCAAATGATGGCGGCAAGTTAAGAGGCTTTTCTTCAAGCCTCGAGGAGGCCATGCACGAGTTTGATCGCTTTGGTAGCGCAAGGACAGCGGCAAAATCAACTGAAGACTCGCATGAAGCGGTTTGTGGTTGTGAGCAAGACAGAGGAGAACCAAGGAAGTTACGATGGGCACAAGTTGGGGACAGTGAGGACGATTCTGAAAGAATATGCGATGATGACTCATACAGCGATGAAAGCTCACGAAGACGTTCTAGTCACCGCTCGAGTCAAGGCAATAAAGCGCTGAGTCGGTCGTCTCAGTGTGCGCCAATTGACTCAAGAGCTCGTCATGCATTGCCAAGCTTCGAGAAGCGACGTGAACCATGTCGACAACGCGATATCTACTCGGTTGACAAAAGAAAACGCAGTGGACGATTTGCCTTAGAGACGAAAGAATATCGAGGCAAGTATGAAGCAGGCGATTATCAGCAACAAGTGACTCGTGTTATCGAAGCGCTGCAGGCGGAGAGGCGACAAAAGACTGCGTGGATCCGCAGTTAATGCCGACAACCGGATAGCGTCACACTTGCTGATATTTGGACAAAAAGTCAAAGAAGCAGACCGTGAGTCTTATGGCTTCGGACCGCTTGTTCAGGACGTAGGACTAAGATCCACCTTCATGCAATTGTGCGGGACACGATAAGATTGTCGAGATTTTAGGTGCTGAGTACGAACGCACAGTCAGGACGTCTGAGTTCCTCGACGAACTACCCGACCAGAATGTGCATGCGGTATCGTACTCATTGGATGACGATGATATCAGTTGTAGGTCATTCAGCATCAGAACCGGTACGTCTTGTCATCTTCAAAACTGGAATAGCACGATGTACAATCGATTATCGATCCACGGTGAAGTAACAACTCGGATTAATGACGAGCTCGCTTCTTCCGTCATGGGATGTGATGGAAGTCTTTCTACATTATCGAGTCTTGTGCTTGAATCTTCAATCATCTTGATAAGGACGAGGACGAAGGGAAGGCCTTTCCTCATTGTGATAAACAGTGCTTGGAGCTACAGCAGAGACCTTGTCGTATTGACAGGCAGATGTAGAAACTAGCGCTGCGCATTATTAAGTGAAACACATGTATAAGTCATACGTTCCCAGCAAGCCACGCGCTGTATCTGTGGACTCTACCGTAGATACTAGAGCTTGCATCAGCTGTATTGAATTGATACTGGGACTTGCTCTCTATTTTGTTCTTCATTTTGCACGAACAACAAAGCACAAGGTGAAACAACAGCAGCGACAACTGTATGAGCTGAATCGATCTTCATAGTGCTTAGTCGTCTGAGTATGTCGAATTGCTTGACCACCGTAATTGGGCGACCTCAGCTGATTATGCGGCTAATGTGCATTCTCGATTCCAATTTCCGCATTTTTCACATTCCATAAAGTACAACATGTTTACAGCATTTCCTCCTGATCTGATCTACGATATGATACTTTGGCTACAAAACCGAGCGACACGGTGACAGCTGAGTGTTTTTCCTTTTAGCGAGGCAGATGGTCTTGATTCATCGGCTAGCCCACATCTAGAGTTGGACTAGGTTCTTATGTTTCATCATTGACTTGCATTTTCTGCATTGTCGTCTCTTCGAATGTGAAGTATGGTGAGATCGCCTTCGACTTTATCATTTGACTTGACTGGTCAAGACGCTCCAAAGTAGCGGCTGCAGTGACAACTACTAAAAGCACATGGTCTAAAAATTATGTCGAGCGTGCGAGCAATGTCGGTTCTGGACGCATGTAAGCTTTTAATAAGACGAAGAAAGTGTTACTATAATGCATTTCATTGAAATAAATATAACAGTTTGGAGAAAGTGAAAATGTATTTGCATTTTTGCTAAGCTGTAGCGTCTTCTTCATCGATCAATAGCGTAAAGTAAAGAGCAGAGCATATCTGATCATATTCGCTATCACATTTCAGCACAAGAAATACAATAGTTGCTTCGTAAATTTCTTGTGAAGCTAAGCATATTATTCGATAGTCTGCAAACAATAAGATTGAAATCATCCTCAAGTCATCTTCTTAACATTTTAAATTGCCAGACTCTATAGCGATATGTAAAGACGTGATTCTACTCTATGCGGTAACTTCATCATGCTCGATCGTTCACTCCGATTCAGGTCACCTAGCCGAGTGCACCGGTTTGAGGCCACACCTATCTGACGCATGGAGAGCAACTGCAGAACAGGTAAGCAAATAGTGCCGATGTGCAGCTACTGCCTCCGTTCACAATATCCCGATCACCAAAAGACCTAAAGTGACGTACAAGATCACGATTCAGCAATTAGATGCATTAGCCATACTATGCTACCTTGAGGGAATGATTGAGTTACTCTAATCATTCCCTCTGTACACTATTTCGTGTAAGCAGCTTGAGAGAGAGCCTCGCTCATCGCTTCAACGAACTAATCGACTCCGCGCCTTTACATATTCCTGCGTACGCAGGCGTGGATACAAGTAAAGCAAAAAACGACCTACGTTGCATTGTCTAGTATCGAATATCAGACACAAATTGCGTATTTTCGCAAAAATCATTGTCTCTCGTGCGTCGAGCCGTAATGCGCGTAACACTAAAAGTTATGCACATCTTCACTCATCTTAAACAAGGAGTAGAAAGACAGCGATGCGCTGAACGACCTCAGCGGTCCATTTTTTGCTCGTGCCATCGTTGCGAGCCATGTACATGTCATAGTCGTCAATCGCGTGTCCAAAGCGTCGAAAAGATCCACTCAACACTTCGTTGGTGCTAGTACACTTCCTGACTTCGCTGGAACATGAAAGGCTTACTTAAAAGAGATAGACATTCGTAATCATTATCACTCAGCACGGTAACACATGGTCCGAGTCATTCAAACAGCTATGGTCGCTGAACTTGACACGTAAGAAAGGCCCTTCCATGCTTCTTGTTGTACTCAACCACAACCTTGGCAATATCGTCGTGACTCGTGTACTCGCGCGAGAAGACAAACGCGCGTCTTTCTGAGTAGCTGGTTGCTCACGGACTCTCATCGCCCGACTGACGACGGCTTGCAACACCCTTTCTCAGTGACACCATCCCTTATGACAAAGACGCACGTGGAAAAGACATCTGTAACGAATCTAGGCGTGGTGAAATTTTGAGAAAGCCAGTCTGGGACGTTGCTCTATCCAGATAAGACCAGTCGAGATAACGATGGCACAAAAGCTGGATACAGGAAGTACCATGTCAGTATCCAGTAACGACTAAGTATACAAAGCTACAAAACTTGCTAGTCGCCGTCTCACAAACAGCCTCAGTGTCAATAGAAGAATCTCATGCTGCAAATGTAAACAACAGAGACGACGATAAGAGGTCTCATACTGCCATCAAAGGAGTCAGTCGTGAATCCTACAACACGTTCGTGTTGTATAGTGCGAGTACCAGTTGTATACAAGTAGATATCACAGATTTCCAACTCTGTCGATCGAAGTAGCACGTCATTTGTTGTCAAATGTTTCATGTCGAAACAAGCGCAAGCATATGCACAAGAGGTTTGTTCGTGTCGATAAGATTGCACTTTATCTATACACAAGCATGATGAAATAGTCGCAATAATAAAGATACAACGCAAAAGCAATGCCTTCTTCAAAAAGCAGCACGAGAGCACTGCTCCGCCTCAGGAATTTTCCCCGTATGACGCCATATCGAACCCTGTCGTATGGTCGTGAAGACGGTGGTCTTCCAAGGCGATTTGACGAGCCTCGAGCTGATGATGTCGTCTGTTCTTTACATTGCAAGGACTGACACATGTTCGAGTCTTTCCGCCGACTCCTCGCTAAAAAACTATCTCACCTTATCCTCGCTGTATAAAGCCAAAAAATCATGGGCTCCCCTCTCCATGCGTCGTGTCATTCTACCTTTTGCTGCTCTCAAGCAACGGCAGTTCTTCAGTGGAACTCTAGACAGGTATCACCCCACGACTTCTTGCTCCAAAATGGCCTTTAGCTTTCGTATTCGTGGCCTTTGTGCTGCCGCGGCACTTTGTTCGGCCATAGTCATGCCCCCTACTGATGCGTGGGTGCCGCCGATCGTCACCAAGGGCAACAAGTTTTTCGATTCCAAGACGGGATTGGAATTCCGCATGAAAGGAATGGCCTACTATCCCCGTCCGAACGATGGCGAAATGGCCAACGTGGGCAACTACGACTGGGCCGCGGATATCCACGAAGCTGTGTGGAAACCGCATCTCGAGGTTCTAAAGGATCTCGGCGTAAACACCATTCGTCTGTATTCCGTGAACCCAAGTCTTTCGCACGACAAGTTCATGTGCGCATGCTCAAACGCAGGCATCTACGTCTTGATTGGCATTACTGCTCCGTGAGTATTTCGTGTCTCTACAAAGCTGGAGCTCGTCTGTGTATATGTGTGTCTATGTCTTTGGTGAGGAAAAGCCTTGTCTGATGGTCGTGTACTGTCAACTGCACAGGTGCGAGAACTGCTCCGTGCTCGGCTACTTGCCACCGAAATGCTATCCGGAAGACCTCTTTACCCGTGCACAGATGGTGTACAACGCCTTTGCCGTGTACGATAATACGCTGGGCTTTAGTGTGGGAAACGAGAACAATCTGCAGGTGGAGAATGGAGGCGACGGCACTACAACAGCTCCGTGTGTCAAGGCTTTCCTACGTGATACTCGAAGCTACGCGGCAAGTTGCTCCGGGACTGTGCGTCCAGTGCCGATTGGCCTCGACATTGCCGATATTCCTCCTCGTGAGCAGTGGATCGCGTACTACGATTGTCCTGTGGATGACGACGAGAACACGCGTGCCGAATGGTAAGACGGTGTTCATGTTGTGGTCTCTTTACTTCCGAGAATTCACTTACTCACTCACTTGTGTGGCATGAATGAACAGGATGGGCTTCAACCCGTACGTCGAGTGTGATCCTCTTACCAACCTCAAGTATTCGCAGTCCACGGGGCTACAGAAACTCATGTCAGAGTACAAGAAGGTCGGCTACGCTCGTCCGATAATGTTCGGCGAGTTTGGTTGCAACAAAGGGGTGAACACCGTTGACGGCTACGAGAACCAGCGCACGTTCTACGATGTACGTGTTCAAGCCATTGAAGTAGCAGCTGTGGGGACGACGTTGTTGACAACGAGATGGTCTTGTGTTTGCTGTAGGCCAAGTGGATGAATGAGGAGAAGGAGATGACGGACGAGATCGTGGGTGGAAACGTGTTTGAGTTTACCACGGAAATCGCCAATTTGGTCGAGAGCAAGAGTACGTACGACGTTGATGAGTGTTGATGGGTTTCGTGCTTGCGTTCTTATCGTCCATACTCGGTGTGTGTGCTCTCGTAGCTCTGGTCAAGACTGGAGACGCCGGCAAGTACGGCGTCGGCTACTTCCAGCCGGATGACTGTGACAACAACAAGACGGAGTGTGTCTTCACGCCGTATCCCGAGTACGAATTCCTGAAAGACGCATACACGACCACCAAGAACTCGACTCTCAAGCACGATAGCTACAAGCCGTCACGTGACACCATGCTGTCGTGTCCAAAGAAAATGTCGACCAAGTTGCCGCCAACGCCAAAGGGTGAGTGGACTTGAGCCATTGCGTGCCCACGTTCGTTTTGGAGCCAAAAGAGGCGGCACGAGGTCTTGTATTATGTCGCTCTTGTACTGACTCATGCTTTGTGGCTTTCTTCCAGTTCCTCTTCTCGAGTGCACAATCGCCCAGCCCGTGTGCAACAACATCAAGGCGAACAGCTACAAGCACTTGGCTCCCAGCACAGCGGTCGGGAAAAAGCGAAAGCCCTCGAATCAAGCAAATAGCGGCATCTCCAGCACCGATGCCGCGCAAAGTAGCACTAGTGAAGCGCCCGCTTTGACGTCGATGACTGCGCTCTTGTTGTCGGTGGCAACAGTGGCCATGACCGCCATGTCCGTCTTCTAGCTCCACTTTTGATCGAGACCATCATTTTGTAGCCCACCCTGGATTGTACTTGCTCACTGAATGAATCAACTGTACATGACAAGAAGATACCCCCCATAATGTAGTATGACTGGTCTTTCAATCATCCTGTGTCGGTCTTGAGCTAGTCGACTGCTGCCTGTCAACACTTCAAAGAGAAAAGGGCAAAGAAAACCCTGTGCCATGCATGAAGTCTCCTTGGCACTTGAATCCTGGCCCTACAAGCGCTCGATCGCCCGGCATGACGTTCACGTTTCGTGCTCCAAACTTGTGCCTTGCAGCAACTTTGTCTGTGGCCATTGTCGTGTCTTTTGCTGATGCGTGAATGCCGCCGATCGTCACCAAGGGCAACAAGTTGTTTGATTCCAAGACGGGATTGGAATTCCGCATGAAAGGAATGGCCTACTATCCCCGTCCCAACGATGGCGAAATGGCCAACGTGGGCAACTACGACTGGGCCGCGGATATCCACGAAGCTGTGTGGAAACCGCATCTCGAGGTTCTAAAGGATCTCGGCGTAAACACCATTCGTCTGTATTCCGTGAACCCAAGTCTTTCGCACGACAAGTTCATGTGCGCATGCTCAAACGCAGGCATCTACGTCTTGATTGGCATTACTGCTCCGTGAGTATTTCGTGTCTCTACAAAGCTGGAGCTCGTCTGTGTATATGTGTGTCTATGTCTTTGGTGAGGAAAAGCCTTGTCTGATGGTCGTGTACTGTCAACTGCACAGGTGCGAGAACTGCTCCGTGCTCGGCTACTTGCCACCGAAATGCTATCCGGAAGACCTCTTTACCCGTGCACAGATGGTGTACAACGCCTTTGCCGTGTACGATAATATGCTGGGCTTTAGTCCGCTACATATTTGTGTCTGACGTTGTTGGATGCAGACTTGAATGAAACACCTATCTCTAGTATACGTGGATTACATCTGCTATATCGTTTACTGACTGTGTAGCTTGTAGCTGATGGCTATTATACACACCGAGGCAAGTTGTTGTGATAGTTTCAATTCTGTACATGATCGCAGTGTAGCGGCGGTTCATCCAATCCTACGTTAGCAGTTGCAACGATATCGAGCTCATGAGGCCTAAAGAGCTTGCGATGGAGCATTGTAGAGTGAAAAACTGCCACGTACTACTTGGCAATGCAACCGCCCAGAGTCGTAGAATGTTATACGCGAGGCAACACAAGAAAACGTGCATCAAGACGTTTGCGGATCATTTCTCAACTTGCTGCAAAGCGCAAAGGTCTCTACTTGTCGTGACTAGACTCGAAAATGACATTTCGCCGTCGTGTCCACAACGTCTGCGCTGTCACTTCACTGTGCATTGCAGCATTAGCCTGTCAGTCCGATGCGTGGCTTCCGCCGATCATTACCAAAGGCAACAAATTTTTCGACTCGAAAACGGGACTTGAGTTTCGAATGAAGGGTATGGCTTACTATCCTCGACCTAACGATGGAGAAATGGCCGACGTAGGCAACTATGACTGGGCAGCCGACAAACACGAAGCTGTGTGGAAACCACACTTGAAGATCATGCAGGATCTGGGCGTGAATACGATTCGATTGTATTCAATCGATCCGAGTGTATCCCACGACAAGTTCATGTGTGCGTGTTCCCAAGCAGGCATTTATGTGCTCGTAGGTGTGACTGCACCGTAAGTGTGTTGCTAGTAGTTGCTCTGTGAAGTAGCTCAGAGGGTATTAAGCCATTGTCCTTCTACTGATGTTTTGTATAGATGCGAGCATTGCTCGGTTCAAGACCATGAGCCTCCGACTTGCTACCCGGAAGAATTGTTCACGCGAGGCCAAATGGTATACAATGCTTTTGCCGTGTATGACAACACACTTGGCTTCAGTGTGGGCAATGAGAACAACCTCCAGGTAGAAAATGGGGCTGATGGGACGACGACCGCTCCATGTGTCAAGGCCTTTCTCCGTGATATGCGAAGTTACGCTGCTAGCTGTTCAAATGCTGTGCGTCAAGTGCCAATGGGTCTGGACATTGCCGACATTCCACCACGCTGGCAGTGGATTCATTACTACGATTGTGCCGTGGACGATGACGAGAACACTCGTGCTGAATGGTATGTGCTCAAACTGCTCAAAATGAGATCAATCACGCAAAAGGTAACCATTGCATCCTTACGACAGGATGGGCTTTAACCCCTACGTGGAGTGCGACCCTGCTACAAACACGAAGTACTCTCATTCGAGCGGATTGCAGACGCTCATGGCAGAGTATGCGGAAGTCAAGTACGCACGTCCGCTTATGTTTGGTGAGTTTGGTTGCAACAAAGGCGCAAATACGATCAATGGCTACGAAAACCAGCGGCAATTCTATGATGTAAGCTCCAACTTGTTTGTCGAGGTCTTGTAACATCAGTTGACCAAGTCGTTGATTGATTAGGCGAAATGGATGAACGAGGAGAAGGAAATGACGAGCGAGATCGTGGGCGGCAACGTGTTTGAGTTTACGACAGAGGTCGCTAACTTAGTCGACAAGTCGGGTACATTGCCACACCTTTCTCTCTTCTACAGTCTCTATAAAGCCTAACTCTTTTCTATCATACTGTAGCTTTGACAAAGTCAGCTGACGCGGGAAAGTATGGCGTTGGGTACTTTGAGCCGGAAGATTGCGACCACGACAAGATCCCGTGTAAGTTCACGCCTTACCCCGAGTATGCAAATCTCAAGAAGGCGTATACGACAACTCGAAACTCGACTGTCACGTATGATAGCTACACTCCGTCACGCACCAAGATCTTGTCGTGCCCTACAACAATGTCCATTGACCTCCCACCCACGCCAGACGGTGCGTCACGTCCAGGTCTATCGTCTGCGTGTTTGAAACTAACGTGACTGACTGCCTAATTGTGCTCCTATATACTGCTGTAGTGACTATCCTCGAGTGCACTTCCCTTCAGCCCGTATGCAGTGGCGCAACAGCCAATTCGTACAAGCACTCCGACACTAGCACGTCCGTTGGCGACAAGCGCCCACCCTCTAACGATGATGACGCTGAAGCGATAGCCTTGGCTTCCTCTAGCAGTGGCAACAGCAATACCATGTCAACTGCAACGACTACAACAATGTCAGTCACCGCGCTCCTTGTCGGCATGACCATCATTCTGGCGCATGTTACAATCATATTGTAGGAAGGAGTGACACTGTCACAACTCAGTAAAGTAAACAGTACCGGTATAAATGATATTTACCGCTTACCATTGGTTAAAAACGTTCTGGTGCGAAGGTTAGCGTAACGATGACGAGCACGTCGCCGCGTGCGTCCCCGGAGAGGACAAGTTTCGACCAATTGCAGGCGCTCCGCAACGTGCAGCTCATCACGCGGAACGAGTACCCGCTGCGGCATCTTGCACGTGAGAAAGTGCGGCGACGGGCGCGTCAAGATGAGGAGTATGAGGACGAGGACGAAGACGAGGAGGGCGCACTGTGCTTTTGCACGCTCCCAGACCCTGCGGAGCGACAGGAGGGAGAACCACGACGCTGTGACGATGTGTCATGTCTTAACTTTGCCACGTACGTCGAGTGCTCTTCGTCCTGCGCAGCGGGCGGGTTCTGCCGCAATCAGAGACTGCAACAGCCGGAGCGCTATCCGCAGTTAGAGCCGTTTAAAACGGAGAATAAAGGGTACGGAGTGCGCACGACTCAGCACATTGCACGAAGAAATATTGTAGGCGAGTATGTGGGCGAGATTATCGACCAGAAGGAGCTCGCAAGACGTTTGAAGAGCGTCCCAAGACACGAACTCAACTTTTACTACTTGCTATTAGCTCCTGGAGTTTATATCGACGCTCGAAACAAAGGAAGCTTCACAAGGTTTGTAAACCACAGCTGTGAACCTAATTGTAAGACGGAAAAGTGGACGGTGAAAGGGGAGACGAGAATTGCAGTCATTGCGTTGCGAGATATCGAAGTAGGGGAAGAATTGACGTTTGATTATCAGTGGAAAGCCTTGGGATCGCGACAGATCAAATGTTTCTGCGGGGCAAAGAATTGTAACGGGGTGATTGGTACGCAGAGTGATGCATTGCAGAATGCAGAGGCACAGATAGGATACTTTCGTGACCCAGAGAAACAGGAGATTGGATCAGCGTTGGTAGGACGACGTGTGAGAGTGTTCCTCTCACCCGAGGACAAGACAGAGTACGACGTGCAGCTCATCAAGGCTTATGACGCTAAGCAAGATCGGTATGAGGTAGAGGATCTGCTAGAGCCCACAGGCTACGAGACTGATGAAAATGACGTTGAAGAGGAACGAGATGCAGTTGAGAAACAATTTGTGCAGCTCAAGGATAATGGATGGCAGGTATTCTGTCCTCCAGGGAAGGAGAAGGGCGAGACGGTCTTTGCAATTCCGAAAAAACGCTTTGTGCCGACTTTATCGGGGACATCAAGCGCTGCTGGGAGCAGAGAACCATCGCCAAAGAGGGAAACAGTGTCGCCATCGCCTGTGCATACGGTATTACCAATGGCTACGGCCAGGTTGGAGAGCAGCTTTAGTACGACAAAGAAAAATCAATTTGGTGAGTTGCTCGACCGTGATGGCAAAGTGGTGTCAAACAAGTTGTTGGTCAAGTTTTTGCCGAAAGAATACGATGCACGAGCTGTCCGCAGCTTGTTTGTCAATCGAAAGCATCCAAATGCGCTCGTAGATGCTGACGTGTTTACCTTTTTGGATGGTACGGGCTGGGCTCTTGTAGAGCTACAAAGCAACGAGCTTGCGTCGTCGTTCCGCCGCACGTTAGATCGTCGGAATCTACTTGACAAGATGCTACGGGTATATCAAGCTGGCACCAAGGAATTAGACAATTTTCGCCACCAGAAAAGTAAAGTGCAGATGATGCGTCAACAGGGAATGACAGACAGGAGCAATACGTCGCCTTCAGAGGAGAAAGAAAACTTGCCTGAAGTGAAACGAAAAGATCCTTATTGTTTCGGCCGGAAGCTCAACTGGCTTGTGACGAAAGAGGAGCTCAAGCATTTGGCTGTCCAGCAAGTTCTGTCGTCGTCACTGGAAGAAACGCTGAGGGTAAAGTACGTGAAAAGTATTTTTCACATTGCCAAAGGATTGCGTCTGGACCGCGAGGATGCCACTAGTGCAATTATTGCGCTAAACAGGTACTTTGCATTCCATACCATGCCTATGGAGGTTGACATCTATGCCGCAACGATGCTGCACGTGTTCTTGAAAGCTCACGCTCGAAAAGTACCGTGGACGGCTTTTGTAAAAGAAGTGTACAAGGCAAAGCACGGCTCCTCTGCAGCCGAACGCCTTACAGCTGCCTCACCTGAGCTTGGGGTCCTCAAGCGCCGCCTTGTTAAAGCAGAGGGCGAGTTGCTGGAAGGACTGCATTATGACGTAACGGGCGAAGATCCTTACGCCCTGTTGGACCTTCTTACAACTCGCAAAGGTCCGAAGAAACTCGGAGTGTTGTCTCAAAGCGGTAATGCTCATCAAATGGCTTCGTTTCTTCGCTCGCTGCCTCCTCCTGAAGTGCAGAAGGAAGCGAAACATTTGGTGGCAGAAGCCTTGCCGTTGCCAATTTGGACGCACACTCCAGCGGAATGCGTAATGCTTAGTGTGGTGTACGTGAGCGCTGCTGTGACCGAAGCGCTGAAGCCGAGTCCGTGCCGTCCCATCGTCCAAATCCCAGCATTTCTACCACAGATGGACTTGCAATCTAATGCGGCCGAAGCGCGCATGCTGCTGAATTGTTCTTTGTCCATATGTTCTCAGCTGAAAGATAGGTGGTTGCGCTTGGAGAAACAGTCTAAGACAGCGCAGCAGAAACAGCCGAAGAATGTCGACTTGAGCGAATTTGACTTGGAGCAATTTGCCATTTCTCGGGAGAAAAAGGATGCAGAGATCTCTGAACGGATAGCTCGGCTGTTGAAGCAATGGATTCAGCTGCCTACTCTATCAACCATGGCAAGCGGTTCTTCAGCGTCGAACACAGTCCCGTTGTCTGCTACATCTTTATCAGTAGCAGACGCATTGCCAGCGACAGCAGGGACGCCTTCGACTGTGACCAACGGAGAGAAGCACTTTATCACATTCAAAGCAATGGGAAGCTCAGTGCCAGATCAAAATAGCAACGGTGGGGGTGTCATCTCGGCGTTATCGATCTTTCCGAAGAAAGTTGCAGCTGGTGCAAATGATACAAGAGTTGAGGACATTCGTTTGCACACAGACGAGATCGTCAAGGTTGAGTCCGTTCGGAAACGATCCTTTTTGGGCGTCATCTCAAGTGAAGTGGGCCTTGATCTAGCTGGACAGCCCGTGTATCTGCAGTCATGGCCATATCTTGAGCAGGAAATGTTTTTCACGGAAGAAAGAGGGATCAACGAAGCATGTTTACGCGAGTTGTCTGCCGCTACCACGTTTTCGTCGCTCTTGCCAGATCGTTTCATGAAGCTTTATGGGATCATCTTTCCGGCTGATCGTAAAGATCGACAGACGAACGAAGCGGGAGCTACCGGTGCTGACGCTGATAACTTCGACTTGCTCACAGCTACAATCGATGACGACGGGAATTTCCTCCCGGAAGGCATCGACAAGCTGGTTCCACAAAAGCACTACCTGGCGTTTGAGCAGCCTCTGCACATGCTTACGGGTATTTTCGAGGCTCGCGTACCTCTCACACCGGAGATGCGCAAGAAGGCCATTTTTGATACGCTGCTCAGTCTTTCTGCTGTCCACGATCAAGGATACGTTCACCGCTTCGTTGCTCCCTCGCATCTCTTTGTGTTCAAGAACGGCATCAAACTCGGCGGCTTTCATGCGATGCGCAAGATCAGCAACAGTAAGCCAAAGGAGGGCGAAGGCTCTTCTTTCACTTTTGCCTACGAAATGACCGACAATGAACGCAAAGAACACTGTTATGGCGCATGGCTGTACGTAACAGCGCCCGAAATACTGCTTGGCGAAACTAGATACACCTGGCGCTCGGACGTATGGTCGGCAGGTTGTGTGGCGCTTGCTGTTCTCCTTGAGAAGATTCCGTTTCTTCAAGGGCAGGACCCCAAGGTTCAGCTTGATCTGATCTATCGTCTCTGCGGCACCCCGGGCTCATCGTGGGACGGCGCACACAAGCTCCCGCTGTGCAACACGTATCGCCCCAAGCACGAGTACAAGATGCGCCTCCGCAAGACGCTTTTGGAACAACAATCTAAATTTCCAGACTTTCCCGAGGATGCCATTGAAATGCTTGAGGCAATGCTGCAGTTGGACCCTGCAAAGCGCAGCACAGTGAAGAAGTTGTTGAACATGCGCTACTTTGACAGTATTCGCAGCAGGGAGCAGACATTGGACTTCAGTGGACTTGCATCGACATTTCCAATGCAGAAGAAGAAATTTGTGCAGCATTTGCTGAAAGCGAAGTCCAAGAAGCGTCGGAGTGGTGGTAGCAGTAGCCGAGGTAGCTCGTCAGCACGATCTTCTCACCGTCACTCTTCGCACAGACACGGCAGCAGTGAGCATCATCGCCACAAACGATCTATGACATCGGCGCTTGACGTGGCAGCTTCCGGGAATAAATCTGGCCATCATGACCGACACAGACCTAAAAGTGACAAGCGGAAATCAAGATCATTGTCAACATCACGACGAGAGGCTCACTCGAAAGCCGCCTCTGGTGGTATTGAGGACATGGAGATGCAAGATGCGAGCGAACATGTCCCACTCCCAGCGAGTTTCACTGCTTCTGCTGGCCATCCACCTTCTCATTCGACGATCAAGAGCGGCGGTAGCTTGCCCCCGCGCGAAAAGCGCGCAAAGCTTGATTGGGGCATGGGGCTTAACTCAGCATCATAACAGAGCAGTAGGGCAACACACGATATAGACAACACCGTACCAATTCTGCAACTCGCATGTCATGTGCATGGATCAATCGATTCTACTTTTTGCACAGCCTCAGAAAATCGCTACTCATGCGAACAAATTACCAAAGCCTGTGTCCAGACACTTTTCGTACGAGTCGCGGCGTCGAAGCTTCTCCTGGCCCTGTCGATGACGGCGATACCAACTCGTTTCTATCGCGTATGTCACCTTCTTTGACTCTGGTCCTGCATTCTCGTCTTCTGCTTCCTTGAGTCGTACAGAAAGCTCATTGACAATATTTACCATTTCCTCTTGAGATTTGGCAGCTGCCAGCGCGTCGCGCAAGTCCGAGTGCACACGCAAGTCCTGGAACAGGATCTTGAAGAGGTGTGCACGAACAATCTTGTCGCTTGCCGGTGGGTACAATGTAGCGTACTCAATGTACTGTCTCGCCAGCTTTAAGAACGATGTGTCTTGGCCAGGCGTGTTGTCAATGTCAGCAAACAGCGCCGGATTCTCCAGCAACCCCTCGGAGCTCATGACGCCGTCGCAGCCTGTAGCCTTTAGACACCGAGCAATGTCCTCATGTGTCTCGATCCCTCCATTTGCGATCACGGGGATAGTTAACCGCTCCTTTATGCGCCGGATAATATCCCAGTTCACCTCGCGTACTGCCGTCTTGTTCATCTCTTTCGTGCGTCCATGGACTGTCAGCATATCACACCCAGCCTCCTGCAGCATGTCAGCAAATCTCAACGTCTCGTTGTCGTCTGGAAAAATCCGAATCTTGACCGTCACAGGAATCTGAAGTTCTGCGCTCAATGTCTCCACAATTGCTTTGACTGTGTCCTTGTCGTGCATCAGAAATGAACCGTAGTGTCCTTTTCGAGCAATGCCCTGCGGACAGCCCAAATTCAAGTCCACAGCGTCGCAGTGGCCTTCGACCATCTTAGCAGCCGCCAACACAATCTTCGGGTCATTGCCACAAAACTGCCACATACGTGTTTGTTGATAAGTACGTCAAGAGAGTCCTGTTTGGACAAGATAGCATCGATTTACCTGCACAACGAGCGGTCGGTCGTGGATGTGGCGTTCGAACATTTTTTCACGGTACTCGGCACTCTCTGAGAACAGACGGCTGTGGAGCATGGGCGTAAAGCAGCAGTCAGCTCCGAGCGTTCGACACAGCATGCGAAAGGCCAACTCCGACTGATCTACCTGCAGAAATACAAGTCTTAGCACGACAATCTCTTTAACGAAGCGTTGCGACGACGCATTCAGCTATTCCAGAGCAGAATGATAGAGAATGGACTGGTGGGACTCACCATGGGCGCAACAATGCGCTTGGGCGAGCCAATGGCACGATAAAAGTCGTAGCCGCGCAGCTTCACCATGCTTTGCTCTTCGACCATTGAAGGTTGAATCATACCCGAGTCGATTGAGCAAGTTTTAGCCAATCATTGAAATCTTAACGTTGGCTCTCACAAAGACCAAGAGCTTCCCCGTTTCCGTGACCTTCATTCTGGCGCGCATTTGTCCGCACTCTAGAGAGAACTGGGAGTGGGAGATCGCGCCATGGGCGACAGCACGGTGGCCTTGTGGGAGAGTGAGCTACTGCGCGCTCGTGAGTGGCTTGCAATCAAGCGTAAGAATGAGCAGCAGGAGAAGGAGCAGCTTTTCCAGCGCGTGAAGGCGCATATTGATTTCAAGGACCACGAGCAATCACTACAAAAAGAAGTGGTGAACAGCGAGGACGAGAATGACATTGCTCTGGACTTTCTGGGTGATGTGGACGTGTCTGATATGAATGCGCTGCTGCAGGCTGAAGCGGCCAAATCAGCAGCTACTGTATCTCTCGGGGAAACTACACCGCAGACGGAAAGCCATGTGCCGAGTGCACACGATCTGATGGTGCCACTAGAGATGCCGACAAACCTGGTATCACCCAAGCTGAAGCTTCAATCGGTTCCCACATTGCAGGTAGATACGACGACGGCGATTGCTGGTGCGACGTTGGGAAATGATGATGGGGTTCAGGAACTAATGCAAGAATTGGCGCTGGACGTGACGCAGTTAGATCAGTTGGATCTTGAAGAAGGCAAGACAGAGGAGAGCACGCCGCCGCATTTACTGAAGGAGTTTGGCGAGAAAGCAAAGATAGCGAGCAACAGAGCGGATCAGTTCGAGTATGATCGGCAAATATTTTCGAAAAGCCCGCAATCTCCTCAGCATAAGACAACAGATACGTTTGCTAAAAGTGCACAAGCTCTACTGACGAAAAAGACCGATACACTTGCAACAAAGCATCATGATGAAGCTGTCCAAGAGATGCTGAGCTGGGTTTCAGGCTACCGAGATCCAGATGTTATCCGACGCAAGGAAAATATGCGACGGAAGCGCACACATACTCGTCGGTACGGAGTGGCATCGGAAGAGGAGCGTCGTCAGGTTCTGCTGCATGTCAAGAAGATCACGCATGATAGCAAAGACGGCACTGACAGTGAAAGCGACGACAACATGAGCAGTGATTACTCACCAGCAGAAGATGAAGAAGTTCGTGAGATAGACGAGAGCGAAGTGGTGGATCTTCTTAGCGACGATTATCTAGATACTGATGAGGAAAGTCGGCCTGTAAAACGGAAGAGGAAGCGACTGCGTCATACGGATGCTTCACCAACCAAGAAAAAATCGCGATCACGAAAACCAATCGTTACGCACAAATTGAAGCAGCAAAGTCCTACTAGTCAGGACACAGGCAACAAAAGCGGAGCTAAGCATATCCCAGCTGCTACCAAAAGCGCATCTATAAAAGCTGAGGCACTAAGCGCGCCAAGCCGACTGGCTGAGCCAATATCCAGCTCAGATGAAAAAGAAGCACACGTGAGTGAAGGTGCGCCTAGAGAAGCGAAGCACATCTCGAGTCTTCACGACGATGGTGACGTCAGCAGTCAAAACAGGACAGGGTCTGAAACGGTGAAGGAATTGCAACCGAAGATTCTAAATGACCCGCAGAATCATGTCCAGAAACATCTTAATCCAAGCAAAGTGCAGCATAATCCGGATCCAGCAAGTGAATTGACTGAGGTGCAGTCTGCAAATGAAAATACGACCAAGCCTGCTTCAGCTTCGATATTTACTGGCAACGCGAACTGTGAAGCTGTTGTAGAGGATATGGCTTCCAAATGTGTTTTTGGTGAAAGCACTGCTCTTGGACCAAACGACAGATGGAGTAGTCTGGCAATCAATGAGCATGTAAACGCTGATGATGCAGATGCTGATTTATCGGACACGGGGACGATTGATCTGGAGGGTGACGAATTGTCGGGTCTTAATAAGGAAAGCATTCGCGAAGAGCTGACTGCTTGTATAGCTAAAGGAGCGGTTAGCAGTGGTACTGTTGCGGAGCATGAAGATGTCGTGGTAAGCGCGGACAATGATGCGAAGAGAGCCGGCAGCCTTCTTGACAACAAATTGCAGCAGAGTGTAAATGCAAGTGACGAGGATGTTTCGGAGGCTGAAACCGAAATACTGGAAGACGATGCATCGGATACGGACGACCTTGGTCCTGAGTACAATTACGACAGCGATTCGGGAAGTCACGAATCAACGGACAAAGTGAAAGACGTAGTTGACATCGTGGAGAGCAAAAATGACCGAGGTCAAAGTAGCGTCGACATCAAGCAACGAGCGTCGAAGGACCGAAAAAAGGATAATGCACCTGCGTTGATGGCCACGTTGCAGCAATTTTTTGATGTTGCACCACTGAAATTAAAGCCTAAGATCAAGACTGTGGTCGCAGCCCCAAATTCGCTACCAGGGCATATCCCCGCCATGGTTAATTCCAACGGCAGTGTTAAGAACACTACAGCCAAAGCTCAGAAGACCCCAGTCGTAAAAACTAAGCTATCGGTTGGCTCCAACGGGCTTCGTCCTAGCAAACGACCTATCGCGACAGTGGCAACGAAGGATAAGCATTTGGGAACAAGGCGCTGTATTAAAATACTGGATAATAATCCAGAAGTCAAGCGACAGCCGAGCTGGCTACGCACAACTGTACGGACAAGTAATTCCAAAAGTGGCGACACAAAAGATCCTGATGATGTACCGCTGTCTATCTTGGCAAAAGAGTTGGCAAAAACCTCCGAAGACAAACCACAAACTCGGTATTTGTCGTATGCGGGGACTGAGAAAACCACGAGCCCCCCCAGTTATGCAGCAGAGACGCCTCGCAATGTTTCAAGATCTCGTTTTGGTGGGGGCGGGTGGCTCGGTACAAGCTCTTCGACAGTACAAAAGCCACCAATTGTGCCAAACGGAAAGCTTTTGCAAGTGGCTGATAAGAATGCCCTTAAAGGTCGATACAAGCGAGAGCCCCAGATCAGTATTTATGATGCGCTGCACATGGATGGACAAGAGAGTGCTATTGATGTTTGCGAAGGTACCAGCTACAAACGTCCCAATCGATTTAAAAAAATGCAGGAGGAAGCAGCGCAAAATGGTACTTCAGTCAAAAGCCGATTGCAGAGCAAAGATTGGGAGAACGCTCCGATTCCCAAGAAGAAAAAGCGGGCGCGGCAGGTGGAGGAGTCGGCGCAGGATGCGCAGTCGTCGCCATCAAACACGAGTGATCATAATATCAAGCGGGATGCAGGGAAGGCCCAAAGCAAGTGTCGCAAGAAAAAAAATGCTTCATCGAGTCATGACTCGGGACCAACTTACTATGGACCAGACGCCTCTCGACTTGCGGCATCAAGGAAGTATGACTCGTCATCGCATGGACGTCGTGGCCGGGAGCGAAGTAATTGTAGGCGTGGCGATAATCGAAAGAAGAAGCGATCAGTATCACCGCCGTCTAGAAATCGGGATCGTCACGATAAAAAAAGTCGATCGCGCGATGATCGCAGGCGCAGAGATTCGTCTCGTTCGAGGTCTCGCTCCCCCAGCTCTCGAGGCCGGGATCATAGCACTTATCGCAATCGTCGCCGTTCGCGTTCGCGCTCGCGTTCAAGGTCACGGTCGCGTGATCATCGACGCTCCGAAAAGAAGGTGTCGGTCGGCAGCGATCGTGACCAAGAAGCCAAGGGCAAGCGACGATCCGAAAAAAGCGACTCGAGCAAGAAGAGACCAAGTGAGTTGTCAGATTCGAGTGAAGATCGCCAAAATGGTAAAATTGAAAACGCTGATAGGTCCGCCAAGAAGAAGAAGAAGAAGATCTCGGAATCCCCGGTAGCGCCTCCTTCACCAGAAGCGTTGGCTCCGTCTAATGTCGAGGCTGACAATGTGTTCATCTCAGACTCGGACGATGAAAACGCCTTCATTACGGAAGTTGAGGACATTCGCTTTGACTTGGAAAATGTTCCAGTTGATGAAGCTTTGATGACGAGGCAGGTGTATGTGACGGGATTGAATCCTACCGTATGCGCTGAGCAGATTGAAGAGGATTTTGCACGCTTTGGCGTTGAGGTAAGCCCTGATTATTTCTTTTACGATTCTCAATGTTTTGAGTACCGACTGATTTTTGAGTGAAGGTTGATAGAGAGACTGGGTTTCCGGCCATCGAAGTCTTCGCATGCCAGCGCAATTATCTTGGACGCGGCGATGCACGGGTGACATTTCAAACTGAGGAAGGAGCGCTAGAGGCAGTAGAAGAGCTCAATTGTATGGTGTCTGCTTTGATATTGGTAGAGAAATGCCGATGCACTGAAGTGTTTTAATATGCTTATGTTCCACAGCAAAAAACGTGAAGAACTCGATGATTTGCGTGCGGCAGATGGACATTCACACTCAGCGCATATTAACATTGCAATTCCAAGCGGTCCGAGATACGTGGAAATGCACCAGAGCAAAGTGCCGTGCAGACGTGAGCGTGTGGAATGCCAAGTGCGACAAGTGCGGACAGAAGCGTGTGTACGGCCCGAGCAATATCAAGATTGGAGCCGAATCCTGGTTGTGCTCGCTGTGAGTCCTCATTACTGCCATGCGCCGGCTCAGCGTCTATACCTTTGCTGACCTTTCATTATTCTACGTACAGTTGTTTCACAGCAAACGGACCCCTCAATATGAGCTGCCACGGCTGCATGGAGTCACTGCCTGAAGTCGACCGCTCGACCTTCTACACATCTTGATGCCGATCGGCTTCTCCAAGCACACATGAGCAGCATAATAGCTGTGTGTTGTAAGTTGCACGTCACTCTGGTGCTGAAGTAGTACGGAGGTCTTTTTTCTATGTTATAGGGAACAGTGACAATGTCACCTACAATATCTGGGTGATACTTTCTCATGTGTACAATTTTCTGTATCTATTGTCAGTCATGTCTGGACCCTCAGAAGGTATATAGAGTAGAACGTGGAGATGAGAAAGTGTTCATCCGGAGGTGACATTGTCACTGCTTGACCAAATAAACAGTCCGTCTTTTTAGTGCAAGGGTATCATCATATCCAAAAACTCTCCAAGCAAAAAGCTCCGAGGAAGGACAGTGTACCTACCCTGCCGTCGTCTCCTCTATCCTAGCACCCCCTAATTTCCGCCATGTCTGCTGATCCCGAAGGTGCCAACAACACGACTATTTCTATTTCCATTTCCTTCCCTAACGTATCTATTCACAGCAACCGCGACTGCCATGGCAGAAGTTCCAGCACAGCCGATCGCAGCCCCAACGGCCTCAGGCGGCGGCTCTGGCGGCGGTGACAAAGCACTGCCTCCCCGCAAGGAACGCACTAAGTCACGTGATGCCGGCAAGCGCATGGGCGGCGGCCAGAAGGCATCCTGGAAAGTGACAGAGGTCCCGCGTGCTGTGCCTTCTGACATGAACGACCCCAACTACGACAGTGAGGCAGATGAAAACGTGGTACTTGTATCCACAGAGACCACCTCGCCTAAGATGTCGACGCCGACGCTCGAGCCGGATGAATTGGCAGCAAAGGAATTGGCGCTCAACGCGCCGCCTGAGATCAAGAAGCGCATAATCGAGATTTTGGAGGAATATCTCACTAGTGGAGACGCCGACGAGGTGCTGATCGCGCTCAGCGACATGGACGAGCCCGAATTCCACTACGAAGTGGTGAAGCGTGCGATCACTATGGCCATGGACAAGAACGACAAGGAGCGCGAGCTGGCGTCGCGACTGCTGTCGACGTTGTATCTAGATGGGCTCACGGCTGGACAGGTGCTCATGGGTTTCCGTCGCGTGCTGCTACTGGCTGGAGACTTGATGATTGACATTCCCACGGCTAAGAACATGTTGGCCATCTTCTGCGCACGTGCAGTGGTGGATGAGATCCTGCCACCCAGCTTTCTGGAGGACCCATTCATCGTGCGATACGCCCCCGAGATTGCGGCTGAGGCCATCAAGAAGCTGAGCATCAACCACGCAACGGCGCGAATGGAGAAGGCTTGGGGGCCTGGTGACGGCCGTCCCGTCGAGGAGCTCAAAGTGGCCATCGACCAACTGACGAAGGAATACCTGCTATCGCGAGACCTTGAGGAGGCAGCGCGCTGCGTTCGCGAGCTAAATGTGCCGCACTTTCACCATGAAGTGGTCAAGCGTGGCATCACCAATTCGCTTGAGGAAGGTGGTGAAGCTAACAGTGCGGCTATGGCGTCGCTGCTAGCGTATTTGGTCTCCCACGAAGTGGTATCTTCAGGCCAACTTATCAAGGGCTTTGAGCGCTTTAAACTCGTGCTGGACGATGTCGCGCTAGACATTCCGAACGCGGCCACACTGTTCCAGGACATTGTAGCTCGTGGCATTAGCGACGGTATCCTCCCCAAGGACTTTGACGCCAGCGCGGTCAAGAAGCAGCAAGTCGACGAAGGCGCACACGACTAAAGTAGCAGAGCGGCTGGACGGTGCGCGGAGAAGAGCACGAAGAGTGTGGCAGACGCGTTCTTGAAGTCGATACAATTCACATAATACACGACTCGTGTTCTCTACGTCTCGTGCTTGTCAAATCGAGTAAAGTAAATAGGCATACGGCAAAGCTTACGAGCAGCACGGATCAGCCGACACAGGAACCTTGGCCGTGTCCTTACCAAACATAAAGAAGCTGGTCGCAAAGCCCACCACGATGCTGGTGATCAACGTCAAGTCGTACGTCATGACCACAAGCATGAGCAAATAAGCCAACAGGATACGCACGCCGCGCATCATTGCGTCACCAAGATGTGTCCAGTTACTAACCTTCACTGACGTCAAGCTTCCGTGCGACTCTGCTCGTAGTAGCTCTGGATGTACCACCGACTCCTCTGCCGCCTGCGCGTGTAAACAATTCTTCTTTCGGCATCCACCGCTCAGCTCCGGGTCGTAGAAGGATCCATTGCTGCTCTCCACTCGAGCCTGCGCCAGTCTTCTTGCTAGTCGACGCTTGGCAAATATCTTAGACTGCTGCAGTTGATAGCCGTCCGCCGTCGCCAGATACTGGGACAGCGCAGCCAATAAGAACACTAGGAGACAAGCCAACGCTGCGCGTGGGGGGCTCGTAAGTCCCCAACTCTCGATCCACAGCATGGAGCAGTCATCCATGGGCTCACGTCCCGCCCACTTGAGCCCGGCTGTGCCCATGAGTGAGCCAGGCCCCACGCAGAAGCTATCGTTCTCCATCGTCGTGGAAAAGGAACTCTGAGTTTTTTTGTTATTGCCATTATTAGTATATAGAAATAGTCGCAAGTACCTGCACTAGCTATGGCAGTACAATACATGTGCAGCCGGTAGAGGGTCTGTGCGTAATGGACGCGCCACGATCGTTAGTGCAATGCACGTGACTAGACTCACGCGAGTGCACGGAGCGTACTTTTGCACGGAAGAGAGGCTTCCTTTGAAGCATTTGTCTGTAATTTTACCATGTGTAGCGATGCAAATGTAAAGTTGTTGGATCAAATTTTGAGCTTATGGGGATCATTCAACCAGACGACGTTATCTCTGCCTCTGTCAGATATTATTGCCAGTATTGATGCTGTATAATGTACACATGAAGCCATTCTAGACATGAACAGCAGTCTTTGGAACGAGAAAGTGACCACCACATCCGCAACATGGTCATCTCCCACACGTGTTTGGCTTACCTCTCCCATTGTCCTTTTTTCTCTCTTTCCGTCGTTGTATCACGTCGCGCTGACTTGTCGATAATTGCTCAATTATTGACGTGGCAGAATACTCGTCATTTATGCACACAAACGCTTTCAAGCAAATGAAGTGCCATTCGTCTCCGTTTGTCATCGTGCTTTTCGCGGCAGTTTTCGTCTCTTACCATGCACTAGGATTCACTAAGGCCATTGACATGGACGACATGCCCGTGCGTCGCTATTCTTCCATCTCGTTTTTGACAAATTTGCACTCGTAACCTCTTCGTTATCTTTGTGTGTCTGTGTATCTGTATAGGACGACCCTGTGAGTGGCAAAATGGTGATGAGCAAAGCTTACAATTTTGATCTTAAGAACGGCCAGAGGCTGCGCTTTGCAAGTCAAACGACACTCGCCGCTTTCCTTGAGAACCCGGTACGATGTTCATCGAGCAACGTTTTACGTCAAAATTCCAGTTTCTAATCGAATTGTTCGTAGACTCTGGGCTTGAAAGGTGTGCTGTCTGCACCAGCGGCATCTGACGACCACCCTCGCCACCGTCACCAGAATGAGCAAGATGACAGTGTTCTTTGTCCAGTGTGTGGCATGGAGTCTTCGGTGCCCAACGGACCGCAAGTTGTGATGCAGCATGGAGAGCAGGCAGTGTACACGTGCAGTATGACGCATGCGCGTCAAGTATACGATGATATGTTGTCCTTTCAGTCTAAAGAGGAAGGTGTCGCTGCTAAGGAGGTGCACGGATTCTGCTCTGGACCTGGCACTACGATGCTCAATGGGTTTTCGCTCGCGGGCAGCTCCACGCCGTGCGTCTTGCTGTGGTTCTCCGGATGGGTGCTTGATTCGCGCATGCGCTACATTTGTGGAGGGATCTTTGTGGCACTAATGGCGGTTTTCAACGAATATTTAATGCAGTTGCGCCGTGTGTTGCGTAAGGAAAGCAGTGTCAAGCGTCTGATGAGCAGCAATGCGCCACACACGGCTGAGAACGCTCAACTACTGCGATCCACAACGCAGAGCCTGCCTCTGAGTCATTCGTGTGGACTTGTTTGGTTTCGGAAGTTGTCGCCTGAGACCCAACATGGGGTTCACTCTCTGCTGCATGGTGTGACGCTTTTCGTTGCGTACATGCTGATGCTAGTTTCTATGACTTATGACTTTACGCTGTTGCTCTGGGTTGTCATGGGCTACGTAGTGGGGCACTACGTCTTTGGCGAGCGACGGGAGGCTCCCCTCAGCAGCAGAGAAATGGCGTCCAGTTTTGCATAAATCTCATTTGACTTGTGTTTCCATTGCCATTGATCTTTACCACTGCTAGAATGATCCCGCTTTGCTTCGATTAATGACAGTATCGATCAGTGCAGCGCCAGAATTGAGCACCAGAATCTTTACCGAGAAAGTGATCACTCACGCGGTCCTAGTCCTTGGTCAAAGCAGAAAAACAAGTGGTCAAGGAAAACCTCTTCGCCACTCCAAAAGAGAAGCACTTTGGATTGAACGAAACGGAGCTTTGTGGCACATTCGATCTGATCTGTCGCCGTGTCATGAATTTATTGCCATGTTGACAACAATCCACCCATCTGCATCGCTAAGACACCATCGACTCGAACGAATGAAGCATCTAATTGCATTGCAATTACTCGCTTAGGATATCTCCGTCTCAACTCGGATTGACACCTCTTTCAAGCTTTCAATGCAGCTATCAGCATAGTCCCGTATGCCTCGAAACATTGCTTTGATGACAGCAAGACTACAATGCAGTACCAATTTTCTAGTATATAGCAATGCTGTAGTTTTCTTGACATGTTCACTTTCTTTCTTTCGTCAGGACAAACTCATCGGATGTGCCCGACCTTGCCACATCCATAGCACGTGCGCGTATCAATGCGTAGCTTGCTCTCAGTAGTATGGGTTATGACGTCTTGGCAAATGAAGAAGCGCTTTGTGTGTCCAGCTCAACAGACTGCGCGATGTGCAAGCTCTTCAGCTTGAGTACGGTAGTCGACCTGGTCTCCGTCGTATTTGACCCTTAGCACTGTGTGAAGCTCATTCGACGCATAGTGCCCAATATTGTCAGCCACCTCCGCGTCAGCACCACCACACTCATCGCTCACCGTCATCAAGTAAAGGTTTACACTCGGTATAGCTCCTTTTTCTGCTGTGAATAGCCTCATCGACTGAGACGCCGTGGTCGTTGTCTTAACCATTCAATGCAGCTGTTCCATGGCGTGTGCAAGTGTTGGACTCTGGTACCACCAAGTCTCGACCTGCTTGCTGCAGTTGCGCTCGGTCGTACCGTTCAGCTAGTGGCAAAGCAGGATGATCTTCACGTCGTAAGACCACATGCCACTTCAGCGTACTGGACCTGACGCATATACGTCCTACTCCAGGCCGAATAAGCGAAGCGTTAACCATGTCACTCAATTACGCGTTGATCGGTATTTTAGTGGCTCACAAGAGCTCAGTAATAAAACAAAGTTGATTTTATCCAAGTGCATCTTGTGCCTCATCTATCTGCGTTTGTTGAGGCATTTTGTCTGCGTGCTGCCTCAACTCTATTCAGAATGACACAAAGGATCGCTGTTCGTTCGAGAAACACACGATGCTATCGTCAAATTTCGTGACAAAAGTCCTAAGAACCGTGTCCACACGCTGTGCTTCTGTTTCGCTCACCTTTACGGTAGCCTTGACGCCATCGGTAACAGCGAATTCAGACGTGTAGAGAAAGTTGCTGAGCGCCATGACAAACTCGTCCGAGTCTTTGATCTCACCCGAGTTGGTTGGATGATTGAGCCATGCTAAGCCCGTCAAGACGCCAGCACCTTCATTGATGCACTTGTAAGTATAGTTGAAGCCCGACGGATGCACATAGAGTCCGTTCTGTTGAATGACATTTACACCACAGCTTCCGGCCATTTCGCGGTTTAAGAACAATTTGAGCGAAGCACCGTTGGTCTGGACGGTAACTAGGCTGTTACCAAACGGCGACCACGACAAGACCTCGCCAAGCGAAAGATTGCCGGCAGCCACGACCTTGTCGCCACGAATTCCACCACCGTTCATGACCGCAATGTCAGCCGAAGCGTTGCCGTAGTACTGCAGTCCAGCGTCAGCAAAGAGGTGACCGATCTTGCAGTCCTGAGTGCGAACCACACTTTGTGTGAGATCCAAGTTCTCGCACAGGGTGCCAATGATCTGCTTTGACAAAGCTTCCATTTGCACCTTGTACGTGGCAATGACGGCATCCAGAGAGTTGTCGGTCGGCATACTCTCGACAATCGGAAGAGTTTGGTGGGTCATAAAAGTGTGACGACCGTTGCCGGCGTCGGCCGCGTAGTATTTAATGTGTGTCTTCCAGACCGAACGAAAGTTGAAGTCGGCCTTGACGTACGGTGTACCGTAATTGGTCTGCAGCATCGACATGTGGTCGTGGCCACCGATGATAAAGTCAATGCCGGACACCTCTTTTGAAAGTCTGTTGTCGTCAGTCGAAGCTTGATGTGTCAGTGCAATGATGAGATCAACGTTCTGGGCTTGAAGAGCAGCCACTTGCTCCTGGGCAGCCTGAATCGGGTCCACCCAGTACAGCTCTTTGTTTGCGTCCTTCATATCGTACATGACGCCAAAGATCCCAACAGAGAGGTTTCCATTCGCGAAATGGGTCAAATTCTTGATGGCATGGGGCACCGTGCCACGGAGCAGCTGACGGTTGGCAATCTCGTAGCAGTTGGCGTTTAACCACGGAAAGTTGGAGGCCAAGGTCACGTTCATGAAGTTGTCGAGGCCAAAGTCAAACTCGTGGTTGCCTAGTGATGCAAAGTCCAATCCGATGGCGTTGTGTGCCTTCACCATGTGATGGCCATTGAATTGCGTCGACCAAAGTGATGGCGATACTGTATCACCGGCAAAGAGGACGAGGCTGTTGGGGTTAGTCTCACGCATGGCTTTAGCGATAGGAACAACTCGCGAGGGACCACCGAGATTGAGTCCATTGACGTGATCCTGTAACATTTCATAGACGTCGTTGTATGACAGAATATCCAAAGTACCGGTCAAGGTGCGGGCGTGACTATTGCTGACGGACATGACGACAACCACAAAGACTAAAGACCCCCATAATTTTAGCATTGAGGTGGTGGTATACGACTATAGACGGACGAACAGTCGGATAAGTCGCAAATCACAAAATGCCGGAGAGACCTGAGTTAGTGGAGAGAGAGAGACGTGCGGTGGATGAAGCAACACAAAGGCAACGCAGTAGAGATTGAATTATTTGTGGACTTGCTACTGTATGGCACATTATGAGGAAACACTTTTGGACGATAGTCAGTTCCTACAAACAGACACTCGAAATATGAACCGTCAGTGCATTCTTCCATGTGGTACTTACTGTAGCTTGCTTCGTTGCTCTACAAGTGTATGCATCGAAGGTCAACTATAAATGAGTCGAACTTTCGAGTAGAACGAAGAGGAGATTGCACATGTCCCGACAAGACATAGACGTTACTTGCCACACAT